>JAODLL010078629.1:0-15861 GCA_026546735.1 Forbesichthys agassizii | reverse complement strand
ATTCACCATGCTAACTGTATCCCCAGGTTGTCTATCTCCATTCCAACAAGATTGCTGTTGTGGGAACAGAGGACTTCTGCCCCCCTGGTTTCAACACCAAGAAGGCCATGTACTCTGGCATCAGTCTGTTCAGCAACCCTGTGCCATATTGGGAGGTTCAGCCAATCACCTTCCGATGTGTGTTCGACCGTTCCGCCATCCAGCTTGGCAACTACAGGAAGAAGTAGAATGTCTCCACCGCCTAACAGGAAGTGCGTGTTTGTGAATGAGTGTCGTGTGAACGTTTTATAAGTATGCGTGTTTGACCACGTCCCTGTAAAACTGGCTTGCAAACTCCTTCTCCCTCCCCCCAAACATGGTGATGCCATGAATCTACCAAGTCATTCCATTGGCCTGGAATGATCAGGTAATAAAACACATCATCGTAACACCCCTATTCATATAGTTTTACTAATAGGTCCCTGCCATCTCAATACACGTATGTGATTGCACCTTTGTAACGCACGGTCACTCAGAGGACAATATTAAATCCAGCAACAAAGAAAGGAAACAAGATTTCATGTTCTAAAATGTTAGCAGGTGGAACATGTTTGATAGATTGCAGGCTTTCTGGACCATAAGCCATTGTGTCAGTTGTACGAAGGCTAGCCTGTAGAGCAGGCAGCAAGGGGTTTTAACATGTGTTTCACAGTACCTTAGAAATCCGGTATGAGAATGTACTAGAAAGTACTAGTGTTATTGGAAAAGCATTCAGGGTGAAGCCATGTAGCACGCATTTAAAATAATTCATTTCTATTTGTATTGAGTTCAATTTAAGTAGAGATTAAGTAAAAAAAATGTCTTCAGATTGTAATTTCCTCTGCTTGCTTCTACGTTGATTTAGTTTTGGGTGTTTTTTTTTTATATTGTTTGCATCACATTCCATTCTCTGCTCCATATGTAATGATCTAAAGACACAAGGTGAAAATAGCTTCTGATTATTTAGAATAAACCATATGTTTTGAACATGTGCCATTCTCAAAGATCTATATGCATGCATTTGTTTTGTTTGTTATGTTTGGTTTTTTTCTTTCAACAACAGGTGGTTCCTAGAAAGTCTTGTTAAAGCATTTGTATTTTTAAGATTTGTCTCCCTAATTCCCTTATTTCCTGTTTTAAATCTGCAATGAATTGAGGTGTGCACGTGAACTGGCATGCCCACAGCACCTAGAGTGAATGTTCAATGTATAGACGCTGTATATAAATGCTGTATAAACTCTTTTCTTTGCTTCAAGGCACAAGCACTTACCTTAGTTTAGACTTAATTTAGCAACAACAAAGGTGATCACCCGTTTTTTTTCCGGAGCAGGGGCTCCAGCTAAGGTGTCCTGAACAAAATAAAAACACTAATGAAAATGTTATGGGTTTTGATGGGGTGACAACCATAAGTGATGTTCACATCTTTGGGATCAATAGAGAGTTAAGATCCCAGTCACTAGATGGTGCTATGAAGGCTGTAGTTCAATATGAAGAATGGGGGTGGCCACCTGGTGAACAAGGTCAAAAGGAGGAACAGGTGAAGTGAGATGAAGGTGAGAATTCACAGAGATCAATGCTGACAAGAATGAAGTTAATAATAACTGCATAAAATTGCAGTCAAATGTACCATCACAGCAAAAGGTTCAGGTATTCATCAGCGTTATAAAACCCTGCAGGCTATCACATTTTCACAAAACCCTTAAACCCACTCAAATGTAGCATACTGTAATTCTAGACTGCTTTGCATTCCATGTTTTAACGCATTAGATTAGACTTTTAATAAGGCAAACAACTAAAACACGAAGGTATTTATTAAGGTTGCGCTTAAAATTTGATTATATAGAGGAAACCAATTAATATATGTTTCTACATATGCAGTCTGATGAAAAGTATGCATATCACTATTTTCACGTGTAAACAAAACCAGTGCTCTCGTAAAAGAAAGAAAGTAGCATTATGGAAAAAGATTAGGTTTCAGAAAGAAGAAAAGGCTGCTTCGGGTCAAATTGGTACAGCTGGGCTACATTACTGCCCGGGAAGAGGTCAAGAGGTTATGGTGTGTTTGATGGCATATGTCGAGTCTGGCGTGAATCACATACAGTTGTTTCTGTAACAAGTAATTAAGTACATTTTTATGAAAATATGAACTTAACCACATTTATATTTCCACAAATAAAGCACAGTCACAGACATTTCAGTGAATAAAGGCAATATGCACATCTTGCTGCTTTATGTATTCTGATGTATGACTTGCCAGTTGTGAATACATTTCATAGTTGTGTTTTCTGTCATAGACACTTCATATTAAATATGATTAACTGACTAGTGATGACAGGTGTCCAACATGAAAAATATTTAATCTGTTAGGTGTGGGAAATGGCTTCAATTGTTCTCAGCTCAGTTTATTTTTACATCTGGTAACAGTAATGACACAGACAATACAACACACAAGTTCTGACCTTGATGTTATTAAACTAAAGAAAAATATATTAGACTTGCTGTTTTGAGGAACCTATAAAACAGTTCAGATTACTACTACTACAACTAATTATGTCAAGAATGATTCATTAGCAACATTAAAATAACAAATATATAACCCTGAATAGTTTAGTTTAAGGGCACTGATAAGAGTGCTAAGAAAAGAAAATAAGAAAAAAACACAACAAAACTTTGTGGTAATGGACATGGCAAAGGGTTTTTGAGACACAATATGAACAATACATCATAACTGTAAATACCAGTTATGATATACCAGCAAACATATTTAATTTTATGCTGTTGGGATTCGGCACATTGGGACAGAAAGACGAATTAAAAATACCCAAAGAAGTGTCACATGAGAAGAGTTGGAAAGTGCTAAATGCATGTATGCATGGATGAAAAGATAACGCTTTTCAAAGTTTGTCTTTAGCAGATGTTTAAATTTTCCATACTGACACGGCATAAGGTTATAGTATATTTTATGGCTAACTACGACTGGCCTGAGGAGAAAACCCTTCTTTTTTGAACTATCTCATATTTGTTTGCACTCCACTCGTAATTCTATTTATGTTAATGCCATCTCTTGAATATGACACAGTTTCATTGTATTGTATCGTTGGACTACAGCATTGCATTTTATTCCTCTGCTAGTATTTTAAAGATGTTTCGATGCAATAAACCCCATGACTATTAACAATTATACCATATTAATAGCATTGCATAATGTCCCAGTTTGCATTAATATGGGTAAATCATCAAGCACCATGTAGCACACTAAAATACAAATGTGAGCTACTTTTCAACACGTTACAGCATACTAGATTGGTTGTGTAATATGGGACAGGACCCAAGCTATTCCCCACTCTTGTGTCCCCCCTCAGGTGGCAAGATTAGTGCTATATGTGAGATCCTGCGGATAGGGTCATATTAATTTTGATCAGATTTAAGAAAGTATAAAACCTTGCTGTAGATTAATTTGCTGGTCATTACCCCTGTATATGAATGTGTCCTAGGGACTAGTATAAAATAAAATACAAATATTTGCACAGGGACCATTTTTTATCTCCAAGCCACCAATGAATGATTAATCGTACTCAATAAAAAGGGAAGAATGGGAACATTTAGTTCCCAGAGAATTGCAGCAGAGAAGGTTGGTGTTGCTAGAGACCACATTTTATGAAAATGCGGTTTCCATTGTGAGTCCATGATTAGTTCCCAGTGAAACAATGTAATTTCTATCAGTGTTCCGCGCTGTTGGGAGTAAACAGAGTAGGCAGGTACATACATTTGCTTTATATTTTTTGGGCTAATGTTTTTTTTTTGCTAATTACCATATGACCTGCATTCCCGGTTTTATTGTGAGCACCATCTGCCTCTTTAGTTAAAACTCTTAGACTTTGGGACTTATATGATAAACAGTGGCACCCAATAAATATAGCATTATTTATTAGAAGTCTATATTTGAGTTCACTGGTATCACCTCTATTATATTTACAAGGTTGTTTGTCACTGAATAAAATGCCATATCTTCCAAAAATGTATTAAAATATTGCCAATTTAAAACCAAAATATGTCAGACGGACTTCTTCAAATGTATCTTATGATTGGCTAGAATTTCAGTCTGCCTGATCTGATTGGTTTGGGGCTAAGGGAGGAGGGAGCCATGTAAATGAGCACACAGAATGATACCTATCAGATTTGAAGGAGCGCTGCTGCTTGTTCCCCCACCATGGGAACCATGGTCCTGGACCAAAGACCATCAAGTCAGCGCAGCAGCAACTCCAATCTACTTCCATTTGTTGCCCCCTTGTGGTGGATAATGGTAAGGCATCTTCCACTCTCATTCTCTTTCTAAAAAGTGTATCCTTTCACACACCAATGATACCCTAAACGGGTATATTTATTGGTATTTCTTTAGGCCTTTATCCAGTGTGTTTATGTGTGTAAATTGTAGAAGAAAAAAGATAGAAACACAAGCCTTTGCACATAATTGAAATGTTGTGCACATTAAAGGGTGCGTGCCCCTGGGATCTTCCAACTGTGTTAGCTAAGTAAGTGCATATTATGTGGGACTTATGTAACCAAGGTAACATGAGCTCCCTCACCATGTTGAAAATTGTTTAATAAAGAGCAATATTTATGTAGTGTTTTTCCCCAATGGTGTTCATGTATTTATTTAGGAAAACAATATTTTTGGGGGCTATAGGTCAATAAGATAACTGCTCATTTAAATGTAGCATAGTGCTAGTATGTATGAATATGAGCTAGTACAGTTTATGCATGCTTATGAGTGTGTGTGTGTGTGTGTGTGTGTGTGTGTGTGTGTGTGTGTGTGCGTGTGTGCAGCAAATGTGAAAACATGCCTCTGTGTGTGTGTGTGCAGCACATGTGAAACCATGCAGGTGTGTGTGTGTGTGTAGCACATGTGAAACCATGTGTCTATATGTGTGTATGGCACGTGTTAAACCATTTCTCTGTGTGTGTGTGTGTGTGTGTGCGTGTGTGCGTGTGTGTGTCTGTGCGCGGGCCAAGGTGAGGGAATCAGTTGTCCTGCCAGGGGATGGTCTGCTTTGAAGTATCATATGCTTGTCCACACAGCAAGCACTGTCAGAAGGTGTCTGTTGGTCTGTTGGTCTGTCTGTCCTAATTAGACGCTGCTGTGGCACTGCCAAGATGTCTACAAATATCCCCATGTGTATCTCCCTGAATCAGTATAGTAAGTTGGTTCTTATGCTTGTGTGTGCGTGTGTGCATGTGTGTGTGCGACTTGTGTGTGTGTGTGTGTGTGTGTGTGTGCGCGTAATGTCAACAAAGAATATGCAGGGAAAATTTTCAGTAGAAAAACCCCCCCCTTATAACATAGATTTAGTAATTATATACCGGATTTATTTAAATGTTGTTGGTTAGTTGCTTATTCACCGGGTAGGATGGTTTCAGATGGTAAACGGTGTTTAAAATAAACCAGATTATACTAATGGTTATTTCTGATCACAGGGGCTTAGTTTCAGCAGGAAACTAAAATGTAGATCGTGCTCAGTGTATTTACCATATGAAGAAGGATACTTGAGGCCAGGATGTTTAGCATGTATTTTACATGTGCTAATACAACTGTAACCCAGTCAAAGTAAGTAAAAACATTTGTACAGGAATGGAGGATACATATTTCCTTGCAGAGGGAAAGGAAAAGTCATTGTTCACATATACTGTAATTAATTGCATGGCAAATATAAAAATATAAACACAGCAGTTCATTGCATCAGTACTTTATTATTATGTGTTTATTTGGAATAACATGGAAACAAGTAGTTAACTAACCATAGCACAACATTATGAGATGATACATCTGCCATGGTCTCACGGACAGGATATGAGGTAATGTGTTAGCTAACACACTGGAACAGAGTGACTAAGCAAAACATCTTTGTTTATCAACCTCCTTATTTAAATTGCTGAACTGATTGCTGCAGTCTAAACAGAAGCACTTAACTCTAAACTAAACCTAAAGCAAGTTAAAACAGCTAAACCTAAAGTGAAGGAAACCCAGGTTCTCTTTTCCAGGAGCAAACATTTTAATATAGGCTTACCCATGTTTAATTTACACATGAATGCCCTAAATAATAACATGAGAGGGAGACCCCTGAAATTATTTATATTTAATTATTTTACTGGAGAAAATTGTTTCTGCTCAGATATGTTAACATTTGTTATGATTTATAATGGATGAAGTACAGTCTTGCACATGATATGTTGACATGGCATGTGTATATTATGTGTATAAAATCTGTTTTGCTGTTTGCCTGAAAAGCCTCTATGTCAAGATGAATAATACACCAACAGCCATTTTTTAAAGTCCTAATAATGGTATAATGGTACATTGAATTAAGTGTTCTGTTCACATCGTGGTTTATACATCATGGTTTGGTGCCTGTTCAGTAGTGGTAATTTTACTCATATACCCTATAAGCCATAGCCTATATAAGCTTCACTTTATTTATATTATTTTACAGAGTGCCATTAAAATATATTGTAGAAACATAAATATGATATAAATAACAATTGAAACGAAAACGTTTTATTAGCTCAGCTACACCCCATATCCCAATCATGTCATTGATCAGTTGAAATGTTATATTCATATACTTTTGTTGCTCACAGCATCACTTTTTGTCACATATGAATACATCTATAATTCTATGTAGCTGTCCTAAAAATGCCTAATAGTATATTTATATTTCACAATCAATGCAATTGTAACATTGGGCGCCGCGACGATGGGTGACACGCCCCTTCATGTCAATATAAATACCTCTCCTGTCAAGTAGGCGAATCTTGATGCAGTTAGCCAGCGCTGTGTTCCAGACTTTGCGCAAGTAAAGGCTGGCTCTGCGAGATTACTCTGCACTCACAACCTCCACGTTACAGCAATGCAATGTTTATTATGAGCTAATTACATACATAGTGCTCGGGGTGCACGGCAGGTAAATTACTTTAAGTCCGCAATCCATGCGCAGTCAAAGTCCATAGGCGGAGAAAAAAAGACACCTCTGCTTTAGTTCTGCTTGCATTGCGCAATGGGCTTTACCGAAGAACAAAGCCAACACACCGTGCTTATCCGATTGAACACTTGCCCAGCATTTTCCCCACTCAGATGTTTTAAAAGAAGCAGACGGGTCTTCAACTTGAGCCGAGGCTAGTGAATTGTGGTTCTGCATTATGCTCACCGTGCACCATACCGTACAACTGCATGTATCAAACCGTGACGTCCGTATCGAAACTGCTAGAAACAACTACATGCATCATTACATGCCTAGTTGTAAATACTTTTTCCTTTGAAATAGGGCTGGGCGATATATCGATATTTAATTTAAATCGGTATATTTTCAAAAAAGATATAAAATTAGACCATATCGTTTGTATCGATATAGTTATATTCACACCTTTTTTCAGAGTAGCCAATGAGAGAGCAGATTGAGAGAGAGAGAGTCACATGCTCAATTTTCATTTCTGACAGACATAGGTAGCCTGTAGAGGTGTAATGGTTCATGTATTTGTATCGAACCATTCGGTACAGACGTTGCGGTTTGGTGCACGCATGTTGAACTGTATGGTGCGAAGTTGAGCATAATGCGGAACCAAAATTTAGACGAGAGAGTTTCACACGGAGCCTTTAAGACGTAAGCCTTAGCTCAAATTAGCCCTGCATGTCATGCTTTCAAAACAGCGGTGTGGTGAAAATATTGAGTGTTGGATCAGAAAAGTATAAATGTGTCGGCATTGTTCTACATTAAATAGCACGCGGAACTAAGTGGAAGAGTTTTCAGAGTTTTTTTTTCTCGTCATTTGAACTGCCACACACACAAACTGCGCGCAGATTACCGACAAATTTTTACCTGTCCCACACCACCAGCAATGTTAGTAAGTAACTAGCCCATTATAAATGCATTGCATAATTGCATTGCTGTAACGTCTGGGGATGAGACTGCATATACCCTCCACCACACAGGTGCACAGTAACAAAATTGTATTACATGTGTGTGTGTGTGTGTGCGTGTGTATGTTTTCACGGCAAGAATGAATGGAAAGGGGCGGCTCCCCATGTTACAACCGCATTGTGCAGTATAAACATAATATATATTAGGCATGATCATGAATCATGATTTAGGACAGTTATGTAGAATCATGAATGTATTAATTAAATGATTTTGAAAAGGAGCATGGCTGGTCTAATAAAACTTTGTATTATATTTCTGCTCCTACAATATACTGTATTTTTATATAAACTTATAGAGTATTTGTGTAAAAACCAGTCACCGCTGTACCGAAAATGTGACTTCTGTACCGCAGTGTGAACCGAACCGTGATTTCAATGTATCATTACACCTCTAGTAGCCAGCTAGTATGACAAGGTACCCTGTAATCAAAAACAAATGTGGTTACAATTGGTTTAACTGTAATTATAGCTGCAATATACACCCTCTCTACAACTACAATAAAGTCGCAAAAAAATTCACATTTCTGTCGGGTTTCCCATTTTTTCTCCTGAACATTAAACCCACTTTATAGAAAATACCAATATATATTGTGTATCAGTATTCAACCTTAATATATCAGGATAGGATTGTTGGTCCATATCGTCCAGCCCTACTTGGAACCAATATCTTCCTTTCTAAGGGTGTCTTGTGGAACATTCGTACTCTATGATCATAATGTAAAATATGGAGCGCAATGGTTTTGTACCACTTAAGACTTTACTGGTCCCTAATAGGGAATTTGCAATGGTATAGAAAAATAAAGTTGCATTAAGAACAACTATTGCTTTTGAGTTGGTGTATACAGTATCTGATCTGTTAAGGTCATTAAAGGGAAAGATCTCAATTTGTGTCTGGAATTAACAGTTATTTTGGTGTTATTTCATTCCTTGGGTTCTATCTATCTAAGCATACGGTCTAAAGCACAACATGCAAACTGCATTTAGGGGATGTCCAAATCCACTTTTACTAGTGTAATGGCAGATAAAACTGTTGCTGCGCAAGGTGCATGATGATATTACAGTATCAATTGGTGTGTTTTGAGCCATCATTTGAGTGCCATCTCCCATTAGCAAAAGCAAGACATGCTTGCACCTTGGTGGATTGCTATTATAACGGTGGGTTTGCAAAGTTCAAAGAAAGAGTGCAGAGAAAACAACTCTGCTCATTCGCGAAGTGAAAGAGTACGAACAGACCATCCACCAACAGCCGGATTCCACCAAGAACACTAAAGTATGTTGCTGTATAAACACACATTTTTACATTTTTTTGTGCGCTCCTGCTTATGTGTCAAGTGCCCACTGTCACTTTCCGCTGCCTCAAGATAGCAATGTGCCGGCAATGCGCTGGACCACACCTCATGTTTACACCAACACACCCACGGATGTTCAAATGGGCGCAAGTGCGTTTGCTTTTTAAACAAAGTGGGCGCTGGATGGGAAAATTAAAACGGCGTTGTCTGAAATTAGCAAAGACCCTTGCGTTGCTGCTTTGCACTATGTGTTAGACAGGGCCCTTAGAGTGCATGCCCCTACCCATGTACAATGCATTCCTCACTACCCCTCCCCCTACAGCTCTCATAGACTCACACTGTCCTCTACCACTCCCAATACAGATCTCATGAATGGTGTAGTTCTAGGGAAGCTATAACAAAGCTGGGTACCTTTGAAAAAAGGTCCTTAATGGTTGACCCTACCAATCGTATTGAATTCTGGTCAGGCAATCTATGATGTCCTCTATCACCGGATCAACATATTAGGATAGAGTAGAGGCACTGTGGTTTGAAAATGTATTAGACTTACACTTAAGGCTAAGAGAGAAAGAAAGTGAACCGACACAAAGTACAGACATTATAGCGCATTAACAGAGAGAGGAACAATTTGTTTTCAGATCTTGAAAGGAAGGTAACCTCATGATGGTTTATCCTAATCTAATCTAATTTATTGAAGAGAATAGTATACCTTAGAGCCTTTTCCCCAGATCTCATAGCAGCTATGGTATCTGCAGGCACTAGTAAGAATTAGTATTAGAGAGAAAACAGCATAAATATTTATTCAAGGTTAAAATTATGTTTATATATATATGAATATATATAAAACGTGCTTGCTGAAACTATTTCCTGAAAAACATTCATGAGAAATACCAACCCCTATGAAGCATTCAAAAAGTGCAAATCCAAAGTTTGAGCATAACAGCCGGAGATGGGAGACATCTGGAATTAGAATCTGAGACACATAAGCGCACCGGAGATGCGTCTAAGAATGGTATGTGAGCAGAGACTCGACTGCGGCCAATTAGATCCAGACGTCAGCTCCACGCACAGTCTGAGGGTGTGATAGACATTATCCAAATGGGAGAAACATTTGGCTGTTGACCTCCTCCTCATCCACAATACCTAATGTTGTCCACCGGGAGTCTTTCATGTGTTATTTGGAGTAAGGAGAAAGCTACTGCAGGGTGGACTTTAATAGGTTTCCTATAGTGAGCGCTTGAAGTATTTGTCTTGATTGATATTTCGGTGGAATGTAGGCCACGCCTAACACAAGTTAAAAGGTTTTGCTGTCTAGACATCTGGGATGAATTTGGTATGCCTGAACGCTACCTTTCTCCCTTCACGGTGCTTCATGGATTTAGTCTGAACAGCAGAAATAATCTCTGGCTGTCTCCAATACTTTCTGTATCCAACTTTCCAAAGTGTTCAGTTTCACATAACAACTGTGGTTTATGGGTTAAACAACAGCCAGATATGGTTTCAGATGTTTCCACACATATTATGAAAAGACGTTCATATAGTGAGATGAATTCTGATGCGAGTCTGAACTTTATAAGAAGTGGATTTGAACAGGATACGCGAGACTTTTTTTGCAGAGGTGAAGGACTAAATGTTTAGAAGAGACTGAGCCGTGCCAGCGTATCCCGGAATGCCCTACTGCACTCGTTTCTGGTTAGAAGCTGCCCATGAGCATTAGATGGCACCCCACAGATGTTCATGCCTATGACATCTTCACTTTACATGACAATCTAACTCCAGTTCAGCAGCTAGAGAAGACTCCCACCCACACTTTCCTCTCATCTGTCCCCCCCTCCTCTCTCCTCCCCTCTTTACTTCTCTCCCACTCTTTTTCTCTTGAGAGTTTTCATTTTTAAACACCACACAGTTGTACGTATACTGGCCTTCCACCCAACACTGCAAGAGAGAGATCGCCAGGTAAGATTAATTAGTGGATTAGTGGATTAGTGGAAAACAGTGGATGTGTTATGTTTGCTTCCTGGCTGGGATTATTAACGAACACTGCTAGGGTACATAACAGCAGTTGTACACTGGGCTTGTGCTTTTAGATGGAAAAGGGAAGTGTGTAATGTGAAAACATTAAATGATGGCAGCGCATTGGTGTCAATGGAAAAAATATACATTTGTCCTTTTGCTTTTTAATTTGGTTTACCAGTAAATAGATCTTGGATATGTAAATGTATACCAGTTGGATTGCATTGTAAACTGCATTTTTCTGCATCTTGTTTATATATTTTCGAAACAGTTGATTGTGTAGTTGAGACATAAAACTGTTAGAGTATACAGTATTTATCTTGTTCACTAGTCTAGCAAAGTGCAAATGCAATGAACTTTGCATTACATTATTGCTAATATTGCTAAATTGGGTCAAACAAACCTGCATGCATATTATACATACTCTTTACAAATAACTGTATTTTGGCACCCATAATATCATATAATGTCTGAACAATCCCACTCTATTAACATGCAGTTTTTAGTCCACTCTGCAGCTGGTAAAAGAGGTGGTGGTTGTTGGAGGGAGTGACAATCTAGTAGGGTTGTGTGTGACTAGTTCAGAGACGCCTTTACAGTATCATCACACTTTTACATTTAATGTTTACATAGTTAGTTGGTTGTTTTATGATTCAAACATACGGTCTCTAAACACCTCAATCTGATAGCATGTGGATTAAATAGCTATCATTCCTAATGTGCATTTGGGAAAGGGAGCATTTAGGCTCTGTTGTTGAGTTGAAGCATATTTTTATTATCTTCAACCTTCCCTTCTATGTTTCCCCATTCTACAGCAGACATGTTACCTCTCCGTGTCCTCTTGTTGGCTGTATTGGTCAGTATGGCCTTGTGTCAGGACTATGACTATGGCGAACCTCCACACTACGAGCCTCAGCCTGATGAATCAGCACACCTATCGCCTCACTGCAGCCAAGAGTGTGAATGCCCATTGAACTTCCCTGTTGCAATGTACTGCCAAGACCGCAAACTAAAAGCTGTTCCATTTGTTCCAACGGGAATCAAGTATCTGTACCTGCAGGACAATGAAATTGACGAAATCAAGGCTGGAGTGTTTGATAATGTTACAGATACCCTGCGCTGGTTGGTGCTGGATAACAATGCCATCACCAGTGGCAAGATTGCTAAGGGCACAATTGACAAGCTGAGTGCCCTGGAGAAGCTTTGGTTTAGCAGAAACAATCTGACTGAACCTGTAATCCCACCATCAAAGATTTTGGATGAATTGAAGATGACACACAATCAGATTGCCAAATTCCCCCCGGGCCTCCTGACTGGCAAGAAGAACTTGACCTCAATCAACCTGCAGCAAAATGAGCTGACAACTGAGGCCATCGCTGGGGCTTTTAAGGGATGTGATAAGCTGTACTCTCTGGATGTGAGCCACAACAAACTCAAGAAACTTCCCACTGGACTCCCCACTACACTGGAAGTCCTCTATGCTGATTTCAACGTGATTGACAGCGTCAGTGCCGGGTACTTAAATAAGCTGCCATCCCTGCAGTACCTGAGAATCTCTCACAACAAGCTAGAAGACAAGGGAATTGCTGCCGGTGCATTCAATGTGACATCACTTGTAGAATTGGACCTGTCCTTCAACAAACTGAAGTCCATCCCTGACATCAGTGAACAGCTGGAGCAACTCTACCTACAAGCCAATGAGATCGAGAGTATGTACCATTGCTGCCAGTTTTTCCTGCTGTTAAACTTGTTTGTTAAATTAAAATAAAAAAGGATTCTGACTCTTATTGTAAATGTAACATAAACCATTGTTATACATAGGTTTTATTTACATCTGTGTTCTAAAGTAATCATTTGCAGTATCTTCCAGTTCAATATTAAAACGCATTATGATATATGGTCATCAGCACCAGGCAAGTACACCTGTTTCTGACACTGAACATCTTTCTGTTGTTTTTACTCTTTGTAGAGATTGACATGTCAAGTTTCTGCAAGTTCGTTGGGCCTGTCAGCTACTCCCATCTGCAGCATCTGCGTTTGGACGCCAACAAGGTCACAGCTAGGGACCTTCCTCCTGATGCCACAACCTGCCTACGTGTAGCTTCAGATATCATGTTTGATTGAGAAACGCCATTAATCCTTCTTCGTTTCTCTACAGGACCATCTTCCATTACACACAGCAACTTGGCTTACAGCCTTATTGCATACAACACATCCTGTTTAACACCTAATAACACCTTTAAAACGTGCTAGGTTGTATGCAAGTAATGGGTTCTATGGTGACCAAACACTCCTTAACTAAATGCTGTATTCTATTCAGGCTAAGTTAAGGTATTCCCTAATGCTGTAACATTACTGTAAGGATAAATTATTACAAGCTAGCTTTATAAGAGTTCTTGTAGAATATGCAACCTGCTTGTTGATATACATTTAGTATCTTATAGGATTTCTAATTAATAGTAGCTAATATTATATTACTGTATTAAGAACTGAAAATATAAAGTAAAATAGTGCTTTAAAACTTTAATGAAATATATTAAAGGACCAAAACCCTCCCCCCACAGCAAAATAACCCCCTTTTTTATTAAAAAGGTAAACACACACTTAAAACATTCCAAACTGATGTGTTTTCATTTATATACTTAAAATATTGATAAAATGTTGTAAAATGTGACTGATGTTGGCATTTTGATGGGTGTCAGTGTGGTAATGTTTGTCTTACATTTTTGTTGTCTATTTTGTGTGTTCCAGTGTTTAGAAACTTTTTATTGTACACTAATAAATTCTTTTCTATACGAAAGACCTGCAGGTAAGGAGCAAGCTGGAATATTAACTATTGGTTAGGTTTAAATATCTTGAATTATCTTTTTTTTAAACCTTGTTTATTTTGGCTAAAAGTGCATCTTGCTTTGTCAATGGTCCTACTGATAATGCCAAAATTACTTCAAAAGCTTAGTAAGATGGGTTGTAGTAATAACAGGTATACAAACCATGATAAGAATGCTAATGCATGCATTTGGTACTATCCTCATGCTAATTGAAAAGCTTCTCACAGTGAAAGTATCTCATGGTTGAAGTGGAAATATGGTATTACAAATACAACTAATACAATTTATATTATGCTATTCATAGCTGTCCTATTATGCACACGGGCAATTTGTATATATAACATTTGCATTTCTTGCATGCATCCAATGGTAAGGTTATATGATAATAAACAGTTTTTGCAGTTATGATGAATTAGTTAAACTGTTTACCATGTTTGATACATGTTTATATTTCTATAGTGTTAATAGTCAACTTGGCAATATTGCCATATTCATGTAGCATTGTTAGCAGAGTGTATTTTTCTGTTCACCGTTTTCTGTTTTAAGTGATTCTTATGACTCAGTAACTGCTGGTGAATTTACTGTAAGAATATAAAATACAGTGAAATAAAGGTTTCCAACATACTTCCTTTTATGACTTAGTCTGATTACATAGTTCTACTGTGTGGGGAAACCAGAGTGATGCCATACATTTCTGACTTAAAGTAACCCTTAACATTTGTTATATAATGTAATCATTTATTTACACAAAAAAATAATTTACCAAATCAACCTTTACTGAAAATGCTATAAAATATGCATATCAAGCATCAAGCCCTATGATGACCTTTTGTTCAATGAATGCTTGGCTTAAAAAAAAGCCTGTTCAGAATTTGATCAATTTGTTGTCTGAAGGAACTTGTAATTTAGCCAAAATTCACGATTTCTACTTTATAAGATCAGAGACATCGCATGGGCTATGCAAAGTGTGCCACCGCATCGGGCACATGCCCTCACGCCGATGAGGGCCTCACGCCTGCACATGCTAGTAAAGTGAATTTATGTATTACATGAATTATGGTAGCAGGCGATTATAAGCTCATGCGTTATAATGATGTAACATTTTACACCAATCATAGTCCAGTAGCAAACAGCTTGATCGACAGGCAGTCTGACCAATCAGAAGGCCAATCTGCCATTTGTCCGACAAATAAAACTTAGGCCTAAGGCCTAAGAATATTATGTAGGCCTGTAGAGACCCTTTAATTAATGAATGTTAAGAATATTATGTAGGCCTGTAGAGACCCTTTAATTAACTAATGTTAAGAACATTATGTAGGCCTGTAGAGACCCTTTAATTAATGAATGTTAAGAACATTATGTAGGTCTGTAGAGACCCTTTAATTAACTAATGTTAAGAACATTATGTAGGCCTGTAGAGACCCTTTAATTAATGAATGTTAAGAACATTATGTAGGTCTGTAGAGACCCTTTAATTAACTAATGTTAAGAACATTATGTAGGCCTGTAGAGACCCTTTAATTAATGAATGTTAAGAACATTATGTAGGCCTGTATAGACCCTTTAATTAACGAATGTTAAGAACATTATGTAGGCCTGTAGAGACCCTTTAATTAACTAATGTTAAGAACATTATGTAGGACTGTAGAAACCCTTTAATTAACTGTTAAGAATATTATGTAGGCCTGTAGAGACCATTTAATTAACTAATGTTAAGAACATTATGTAGGACTGTAGAAAC
>JAODLL010078618.1:0-15862 GCA_026546735.1 Forbesichthys agassizii | reverse complement strand
CGCCCCCCCCCCCCCCCGCCTGACCTCATGCAATTAGTGGAGGAGGCTGGTGGCGCTGTGATTAAATCCCTGCTCTCCTCTCAGGAGCACCCAATCACTTATGTTAGGGGCGCTTGATTATTATGTCTGATTATTGCCTCATTTTGGCCAATCAGAGGGAGTCTCCTCCCACTGATTTACGCTGGCCACGGTCAACCGGGGTGTCGGCGCGGGCTAGCGGTCGCACTACAGCTAGAAGTTGTCATCTGGTTTGGATCATGGTTGTCTGTTGCTGTCTGTCTGGGGGGCAGAATGGCCGGTGTACTGTAATGAGACTATTTAGGGTTTAACCCTGTGCCTTATAGGCCATGTGATGTCTGTTCTAATGAAGCGAACATGAACCCGTCAGCAGATAAACCTTCAACATCAGCATGTAGCTAGTGGGTTTTAGATGGCTGCATGGTGTTACACTACAAGGTAACAGTGGTTCAATGCAAATGATCGTGGGTTCAGACCAGTGTTGACTCCCTCCTCAAGGGCTGAAGTTCATTCACACAACCCCAGTGTTGAACTAACAGAGTTTTATTGATAAGACACATCTAACACGTGTGTGTCTGTCTGTCTCAGTAGAGTAAGAGTGCCGCTCCAAAAGAGGGATAATGAACTTGATTTCTGTAAAGTGTTTCCTCTTTCTAAGCAAATGCCACGGGCTGTGACAACGGTTTTATCTACAGACGATATTTAATATTCTTCAGTACGTCTGCCGTGGCCCGGCACATTCCAGAAGCAGTTTAAAGTAAAACTCTTTTCTTCTCAATTGGTGCTAAGCTCTTAGAGACGGGAAGTTGGCTGCCTGATTCTGTCACTGCCAGTCCATTTTTAGCCGTATGAATAAAACATGGAGCCACCTTTCATGGAGGTTACCATTTTGCTCTGGCAATGAACACAGGACAAGACTCCAGTGTTTGCCTCTGTTCCTGGTTTAAGCACCATTCTGTCAGGGCTGGCCATCACAATGACTCCCTGGCCCTCTAGCCAGAATGTTCTGACCCAGGAGTTATTAGTTATTATCCCACGCGGTCAATATTGCCCTGCGCGGCACACACACACGCACACATGCACGCATGCACGCACGCACGCACACACAGGCACTGTGTTACAAATCCATAGGACTGTTGTGGTATTGGTATATGATTCTCTTATGTTGTTTTAAAACAGAAGTGGTTCATAAGCCTCCGACCCTTTTGTGCACCAGGATAACACATCACACCATACAGTATAGCATGATAAGGCATAAACTGTATGTTCTGTGCAGCATTTACAGTATATTGTGGAAACATTTGTGGATATCAAAACTATACACAAACGAAATATTGCATAGTTAATTAAATTTAATAAACGTTTTGTCAAATATCCCCTTACATTTTGCTATCTTATCACTCTCTATGCGTGTTGAAAAAACAATCTGATACTTCTACACAGCCCTGGCTCCGTCTATAGGAACATAAACAAAGTGGTGAACTCCGCTCATATCAACAAAGCCGCAGCTTCCCCGAAGCTTTGCTTCACAATGTGTTTCAATGTGTGATGCGGTGCCTCAGAGGGCTGTTTTGAGTTGTGCTCAAAGTCAAGGAAAATTAAAACTACCTTTAATGCTTTTGTGATCAACTAGTAGTGACTAGCGCTGGTGAGCAGTGACTAGCACTGGGGAGTAGTGAGTAGGCTCATCTGTCTGGGCACAGGTGATGGCTCCAGAAAGGGGCGTTCGAGATGCCCCTGACAGGCTGGCCTGTTGTTGGAGTGTATGTGTCCATGCTGTGTTGCTGACTGCCCCCTTCAGGTGAGGTTTAGTTGACCTTGTGGGTCTGGCTGCTCATTCTGTCTTTCTGGCGACGTCAGGGGAATTTCAATGTCGCATTTGGGGGTGCCGTATTTATCAAGCAGTCTCGTCATGAATAAGCTATTCCCGCTAATGGTGCAGGTAATGAATGTAATTTCTCTACAAAGAGATGACAGTCCCTTCTAAAAGAGCTGCTCATTTGCCGCCTGATAATGTCTGTAGTTTTTAATCAGCCTGGGAAAACTGAACGTGCTCCGGATTAATATTTGCCTTGTTTGATTCTAATTACATATCAGGATGACCCCTGGTTTCCCACCTCCACGGGGTCATGTGTGTTCACGTACCAAGCGTCGGGAGGCCACGTTATGCGGCACATGAAGGTAGCAAGTGGCGGGAGAGTGAACCAAGCGACGAGAGAATGAGCCAAGCATCGGGGAAAATGCGCCTAGTGTCGGGAGAACAAGCCTAGCTTTGGGAGAACAAGCCAAGCATCGGGGAAAATGCACCTAGCTTCAGGAGAACAAGCCAAGCATCGGGGAAAACGCACCTAGCTTCAGGAGAACAAGCCAAGCATCGGGGAAAACGCACCTAGCTTCAGGAGAACAAGCCAAGCAGTGGGAGAATGGTGCAAACGTCGTGAAAACGTGCCAAGAAACGAGAGAACGCGCAGCTTTAAATGCATGTCAGTTCTCCAATGTTGGTGCTTCTCCAATTGACTCCATCATGATTAGCTGGTGGTCTCTCACCATCATAAGGGAACCAATGGGCTGACAGTCCCACTGTGCTCTGGTGTGGGGTTGCAGTCATATCTCCTGTATAGTAAGTGTGCTGATTACACACGTCATTATAAAACAGGCCGTATCTGATCTGAATTCCCTCAGCGTCGAGCGTGGACCATCTAGCGTCATCAAGAGGAGCATTTTGTTGACACCTTGGGGCTCACGGAGAAACGCTAATTGGCTAAGAGCTCACTTGACAAACATTTCTCCTCTCATCAGTGTGACATGCATGTGTGCAGTCTACAGTAGACACTAACATTTAGACACTAATATTTCACCGCAGCAAATAGAACAGCGCATTGGGCAGACATTACATTTGGCAGTTTTCTCTCTCCACCCTCCTCTTCCCTATTCACATCCAACTGTGCTGCTGTTGTCGAGAGGCAGCGCATGTGCGCGGGCAGCCCATTGATCAGCCGGAGTGCGGTGGAGGGGATTAGCCTGCGCCTGAGTGCCCGGAATAATGATCGCTGCAGCGGAGAAAACACATTTTCACATTCCAGGCGATGAGGGCCGTGCGCCGCGCGTGGCGAGGGCTTAACCAGCTCCCCACGGCTAGAGCTGGCAGCGACGGAAACACAGCCACTGTCCGCACGGCGGTTATAACACCACGCCCCCTCCCCACCACCCCGGAGGACCACAGTGATGGCCCTGGGGAGTGAAGCGTCTCCACTATGCCGCCATGTTGCATTTATAAAGTGTCCCAGCACTGACAGGCGCTTCACGTGCGTTTCACATTCAGTGCCCTCTGCTCCAATGCAGCGTGACACCGCCATATGACAAGCCTTGAGCTACTCTCACTGACGTGCACAAGCACTCGGCTTTTGATACTCCACAATAAATCACACTGCAAACATTTACAATGAGCTGGAATTAAACATGCCCTGTCTCTGACTTGAGAGGCATGGAGGCATTGCTTAGCTTCATGCTTTGACCAGGGTATTAGCATATGTAGCATAGACATGGTAGTATTTATACTGCAGTAGTACTGTAGACAGTGGTAGTATCTCCAAATATAGTGTACTGTATACATGCTAGTATTTATGGATTGTACATATGTTTGTACACTTTATGTATACGTGTTTTTTAGTATACTAACTACTATAGTGTATATACTGTATGTGTATGCACTATATTGTACATAGTGTATGTAGTATGCATACTACAGTACACTCCGGACAGATCACAAGCATGCACTCATGCAGTGTGTGTGTGTGTGTGTGTTCACCCCGTCTTCCCACGCCATGCTGCCCCTAGTGGCCAAGAGAAACACGGTCAGGCCTCACCTTCCCCACGTACTGGGCATCTGGTCCCAAGTGCTCTTCTAGAACAAAGAACTGGTTCCAGATCCAGCCCCTCTTGGGACGGTGGTGGACCTCCGCCTCTCCTCCGGCCGACGCGCTCTGGTTCCGGGCCGGGCGGCCGGCCCCGCGCGCCCCCTGGTGGACGCAGAGGCACAGCAGGACGGGCCAGAGGGCCCTCATGGTTGTCCGCAGGCTCGGGGGGGAGGGGCTTTGGGGGTGGGAGGCTTGTGCCCCCTGTGGGGCTGGCGGGAGCGTCTACAAGGCCCGGGCGCTGGGTCCCAGGGGGTGCGCGGCCCTTCGCCGCTGGGTGGGGGAGGAGCCGGCAGACATCTTTACATGGTGTGGCCACCGGGGGGCGGTGGAATGGGTGGGCAACGGCACACGGGCGGTCCTACCAAGATGGGCGGGACGTCCCAACGGCCATTCTTATCTTCCTGTCAGAGAGAGAGAGAGAGAGAGAGAGAGAGAGAGAGAGAGAGGACACGGAATGAATTTGATTGGTTGTTGGTAGTTGGTTGGCCAGTGAGTGACCAGGTCTTTAGTTGAAAAACAAACAAAAACACACACGCGCTCACACACGTACACAAATACACGCACACAACCAAACAAACGCAGACAGGAATGGGAGGAAAAGTGCAACTGTATTTCTCAAGCGTATGTTTCAAAGCTCCTCGCCTCACAGAATAACGGCCGCAGCGGTGACAAATGCGGTCGCTGCGATAAGCACAGGCATTAAGGCAGTCATACGTGGAGAATACTTAGAAGGTGTCGTAAGGGACTCCGACTGACATGTACATCCGATGAGATCCAACCACATACAGTAGCGTTGCTGCAACCTCTAGATATTTTACGCAGATGCTCTGTAAGTCCAGGGTGGCAAAGGATATTGTTTGTTATGCTGCAACACGTGTATTAGAAGACAATATTATAATACTTTGTCAGGTGTATCTGTGCAGAGTAACCTGCCGTTAAAGTCATAATCACCACACTGCCAAACACTCTCTTCTTTATGTAAATCTTAGCGGAGGTCTTATTGTGGATTACTGACATGACACAAATGTTCCCATGACTGACAGCTGCTGTCAGCAACATGATGGCATGCACCACAGAGAAGCATCATTCTGACACCCTGCCCCCACCCTCAACATACAGTGTGTATGTGGATTAGGGTGTGCTTAGGGGCCATGACAAATCTCCATGTTTTGAATATGTAAAACATGCCAAACTGCAGCTGTTGTGCCCGCTGCTAACATACGCTAGGCTGGTCTCCATCAATATATTAAACCACTGCCTCCTGCAACCCAGGAGTCTCACTGCATTGGTGACTGAGTCCAACACAGGGTTCTAATGAGGTGGGTGGCATGGCGACTAACACCGCATATACACCATATAAATAGTGTTTAGCCTGATTCTGTAATGACGCATAAAGCGGCCCCATGCTGTGGCCCAATAACACCAGTCAGTGTGGCGTCGCTAATGGAGCCACCTGAGCGATGGCAACGCTGGCAGAGGGACACCCCTCTGCCATAGGGGACCTCTTCAATCAATTCCTAATTGTCTAATTATCCAAAGCAAAACACCTTCCAAGTCCACGAGACCAACATCTGGCCCTGTCAGAGGAAATAAAGGGCAGGAGAACGAGAGCAGCGACTCTTTAGGGCCAACGCATAGCAACACAATGTGCACACACACCGCTGCAGATGTCCAACACAGATTTGATTTGATCAGGACAGTGCCCCTTAATAACATTTCTGAAGGATTTTTTTTTGCCAAAAAGGCACATTTTCATAAGTAGGCAATAGCTGAAAGAACAAACAAATAACCAGCAATGAAGATACAACGGCTGCAGCACATAGCGGCAATACTGAGAGCTCTCACGACAGACAGTAAACAACAGTCAACTCATTATAGCATGACAGCACAATATAGGCCCGGTGTCCACAGACAGATGCCAAACAAATGATGGAACATGATGATACCATCTTCTTGACTCCTCAGGCACATGGACAGAGATATAACTAGACTATTGGTGGAGGAGTTTGATCCCTCAGGAGGTCCCGAACCCGTCTTGGAAAGCCACCGAAGTAGAGAGAGAGAAAACACCAGGCAGATACAGATTCATCGAGAGGGGGTGGGGGTACATTGGGGGGATGAAGGGGGGGCACTTCTGTTGTCTAGTGACTAGTATCTAATGTTTTGTCGTCCCGCTGAGCATTCAACAACTGCGGTCCAACACAAACTATATCTCTGGTGAGTTCTCCCACAGAGACTGCTGACCCCTCACCTCTCAAATGGAGGGAAACACAAACGTTTTCCCTCCATTTATACAAGGCCGCCTGCCTGTGTCTTGAGCAACCTGAAATACACCACCCAAGATAAAACCTGAAATGAATTGAATTGAATGCAGGGAAGATGAATTGTGACAAAAGCAAAATGAAATGACCCTGATATGAATAGAGTAAACCTTGTGGGTCTGAAAGAGCGGTTGTTTGTACAGCAGAACGCTGTAGAATACACAGTCAAACACGGCGAGATGGTGTAGAAAGCGGCCATCGCTATTCGCTAGGCCCTCGCACGGCTGTTTGGTTTCGAGATGTGTGTTTTCACAGAAGCGTTCTGGTCAGCTGATGGCAAAAGGAGGCAATTTTGCTAAGAGTTGACACGGCAAACATCAGGCCGTGTGCTCAGGCTCGTTGACCTTCTAAGAATGTGTGTTTCTGTGGGCGCGCGCTCTGCTGCATTCGCCCGCCGGTGCCAGCAGAGGCCGTCGGGACGATGGATGTTCCACAGGATCACTGGAGAGACAGATAATGGAGGCCATGAAGCTGCTTTTAAGCACGACACCCTGCGACATGCCTGTTGTGCCCCCAAATAAACTGACCCCGGACACATTCTGACGGTGGACGTTGGGGCTAGGCCCCTTGATCAATGTTACCAAGGTAGCCAAATAATTGAATACTACTACGCAATCGATCAACCAATGTCGATAAAGTCGCCTGTGTGCTCACTCGGTTGTCACAGCAACCACGGCAGAAGACACTTGAAGGACAACAAAGGACAACTTCATCATTCCAGCCTCACCATAGAGCCCCTCTTTGAGCCCACATCTGAAGAGGGTCTGGCAGGGGGCGGGCTGTCACACATGGAAGGCAAACAATGCGTCTCAAAGCTGGTCTGTCAATCAAGCTCATGTGCTGCTTCAGTGTCCTGAACACGGACCAGACGGACAGTACGAGATCTAAATCTTCCTCTGAGTCTCTATGAGAGACGCTAACGCACGCACACACACACACACACAGAGCAACAAGCAACCCTGCCCTTCAATCTCCCGTCCAACACTTGCGTTAATTAAGTCCAATCAACAGCAAGCTTTGAACACAGATTAAGACTGGAGGAAATTAGGTCCGTTGCTTTAACGACAGCCCCACCACACCCCAACCGCCCCCCACCTACACACACCCTCCCCCACACCACCACACACGCACCCTCCCAAAGTCAAGTCAAGTCACCCACATTGCTCTTCCCCTGCTGTATCTTTACCGCCTCTCCTACAGGGAGGAGGGATGGGAGGGAGTACATACAAATGCACGTCAGTAGGAGTCCATCGCGACCTGTTATAAAAATGCAGTATTCTCCATGTGACTGCCTTCATGCCTGTGCTTAGCTAACATTAGCACAGCATCAGACCAGCCGCGTTAGCATGCTAATGTTAGCACAGCATCAGACCAGCTACGATAGTATGTTAATGTTAGATAAGCATCAGACCAGCTGCGTTAGCATGCTAACGTTAGCACAGCATCAGACCAGCTACGATAATATTTTAATGTTAGATAAGCATCAGACCAGCCGTGTTAGCATGCTAACGTTAGCACAGCAGCAAACCAGCTACAATAGCTTGTTAACGTTAGCACAGCATAAAGACCAGCCGCGTTAGTATGTTAACGTTAGCTAAGCATCAGACCAGCCGTGTTAGCATGCTAACGTTAGCACAGCATCAGACCAGCCACGTTAGCATGTTAACGTTAGCTAAGCATCAGACCAGCCGTGTTAGTATGCTAACGTTAGCACAGCATCAGTCCAGCCGCGTTAGCATGTTAACGTTAGTTCAGCATCAGACCAGCCGTGTTAGCATGCTAATGTTAGCACAGCATCAGACCAGCCGGGTTAGCATGTTAACGTTTGCACGGCATTTAGAGCAGCTAAATTAGCATGCTAACATTAGCACAGCATCAGAGTATGCACGTTAGCATTTCACGGGCCTTGCTGTCCGCTTGTGGGCGTGTCTTTGGTTTTTGTGTTTTGGCTAATTTCGGTTGCTTAAATCCCTTGTTTGTTTATTTGTATGTAGTATAGGTGTAAGGTATAAGTATCTATATAGTTATATGTTCTATACATGTGACAGCAATCAAAGAAGTGATATTCAGTAATAACGTATGATTGGGGTAAAACATATATGAGAGAGAAAGAGAGAGAGAGAGAGGGTGAATGGATGGGTGATGCAAATAAGGGAGCGGTGTTAAGAGACCCTCCCCTACCTTCCCAGCACCGCACCGTTATGGTCCAATCAGCACCTCCGTCAGAGTGCACGAGGAGCGTGCACGCCCAGCACGGCTCCTTCGCCACCTCTGACTGCAGACTTCTGTCTGCACAGCTGGTAATAACATGCGGCAAGATGCGCTGCGGTTACCTTTCAGCTCATTACCAAAGCTGTCAGCTTCACCTGATCATAATGTATCATAATGATGATGGTGATAATAATAATAGGCTCTCCAGGCCCTGTGTAGTTGAGCTTATCAAGCGCCCCCTATGGCCAGTATGTGGTACTGCGTGTGAATGGTCACCTCCTAACTCAAACAATGTGTGTGTATTGAAAGTATTCACGCCAAACGAGCCAGATGCTCTCTGCTGCACCGGCATCCACCACAGAGCGATTTGAGATGCCTCACCGGTGTCTCACCTAGACACCGTATCACGGAGATCGTGGAGAGACATTCTTTGTTCCAACTAGTTTACACATCAAACTAGAGACTTGAACACTCTGACATGCGGCCAATAAGTTATCATATTAGCTTCTAGTTAATAGTTAAGGGAGAACTACCTAATAACCGATGGTTTAAGGAGTTAATAAAACCTGTATGTGGGCTATGTGTTACAACAAACGGCATAAACTGCAGGGCAGTTAGTGTCGTAGACTTGCTAATGATATTCTGCAACATATGTGAAGACAAAATACTGCTGGATAAAATGAAGACAATCTGCGTGGATGTTTAATTAACAACAAAATCGTTAGGCGACGATTTGGTGTTGCTGATTTTGTTACTCAATTATAAGCATATGTATTATATTGTTACTATAGCTACCAGTGTAGCTTGTTTGATCATATCAACATGGGAAAAACACAAATGATAATTACAAAATAATAGATGGTTTAATAATTCAACAAAACCACAATCACGTCCCACAGGCCTTATGGTTGCTACAACCTTATTAAGCATATAAAGTGCATGCAGTGATCGTCATATCATTGCAACATATTTACCACAAAATGCTGCTGGCTTGTATGAAGATACTGTACATTTAATCAATAACAAGGTCAGTATGATTGTTAAAACTGATTTATTGAAATAATTGTTCTTTTTGAAGTTGCATGTACTATATTGTTATCCTAGCTCACAATAATATTGATATGCTTATTTTGGTCACATTGACAAGGACAAATCAGTAAGGATAATTTAGACATTGCTTATTTCTTACATGCATGCTGGATTTGTTTATACAACATATATGAGGTGTCTGTTGTGTTTTGTAGTTTCTTTGCGGTGGCATACCATTCATTAATAATACAAATTTTGCATTCAGTTTTTGTACAAAGTTGACGTTTACCACAACTGTTGTGAGCTGAGCATTACACCGGTTACTTATGATTTCCCCGACATCGTTGTCAAAAGTAGCGTTACATATAAAGTAAACGTACATAGGTAGATATTGACACACGTTGTAGGAGGGCACACCACAGTGATGGTGGTGCGTGAAACTTCCTGTACTTCGCTGGATTCGTTTATACATTGTACGCAAAATGGCCGCTAGCAGTGGCCCAGCCTGTTCCCGCGTGGCGTTGTGGCGCGCAGGGGGCCGAGCCACGCAGCCTTTCAGGCAAAAGGTTGAGCCAGCTCTCACGCAGCACATGCCTTCCGGAAAAACCAGTGAAAGCCCCCGTGCCCCGGAGAGATGGCGGCCGCTGGCTTGTGTTAGCGTTGGCTAGAAATAGCTCGCTTGTGGGGAGGGAGGGAAGAATAGGAAACTGTGAGGAAATGTGTATGAGTTCAAAGCCCCAACAAAAGATGTGGGGGTGGAGAGGAGAGGAGGAAAGAGAAGGAAAGCTCTTAAGTGATACATCTTCATTTTGGAGTGCAGAGTGTTCTTCTAGCAAGAGACTTGCTTCCCGAGCATCTGACGGTGGCAGCGTCAGGAGAGAGCATGACACCCTGGCTGCAGGCGGCTCAGAGTCCTGTGGTGGATCTATCCTTTGCCGTCAGAACCTCCACGTCAGAACCTCCACGTCAGAACCTCCACTGTTAGAACCTCCACTGTCAGAACCTCCACGTCAGAACCTCCACTGTTAGAACCTACGCCGTAAGATCCTCCGCCATCAGAACCACATGGGGATTGATGCTGGTCACACTGGGCTCTCTTTAGGAAGCAAGATGGGCTCAAATGGGCTCCAGCTCATTCATCAGCAACTCTTTTTATTTATCATCTACAGGTGCGACACGGAGGCAGGATAGTAGAGTTGGCCTTTTTAGTATCCTTGTCCTGCTCCTTGAATAACACTGAATGATTTAATTTGACACAGGATGTGTCAGTGAAAATATTAAACACCAATCCCTAAACGTAATGTGTCTAGGTGCGACATCGGCATTGAGCTGTTTGACTGTCGGGGTCACCACACACTGAAGGGAGAGCTACATTATTTAGGCACTGAATGTATTATTTTGTCGTGTCATGTTTGACGGTTGTTGGTAAGGCTAGATATAGTCAGCTATTGCACGGTAATTGTAAGCTAATACACGCTGTCAAATTCTCTGTACCCCTCTTGGACAGCGTCGGTAGATATGATTTTCCACTGTGTGACGACAGCTCACTCAGCACTATTATCCATCCACATTAAAACAGGAATCTTCCAATCCCTTTAATTTGACACGGCAACATTCGGAGCCCGCTATAGAACAAGCAGCACAATAATAAAGGTCGATCGCGTAAGTGTTCATCTCTCAGAGATCAACAGCCACAGGGTTCTACCCATATGGTGGTAATGATGGTCGACAGTGTTCGGAGGGAGGATTGTCCATTGTCTGAGTACTGTAATGAAAGCAACAGTATCACACTGGTTCTGGTGTTGCTTGAAGGGGTCAAAAGCTGAGAATGAACTTCACAAATAACTAAGCACAACTCAGTTAAACGCCATGCAAGCACAACCCTGGCTGCTGATTTAACGCCATGCACTGTAAACCCTGATGGCTGTTGATTGGACGCCATGTAAACCCAAGCCTAGCTGTTGATTGGACGCCATGTAATCAAGACTGCTGTAGCTGCGGCTACACAGAATGTAGTGATGTCACGGTTCTTAGACCTCTTGTTTCTGTATTAGATGCAGGGTAACGATTGGGGGTAGTAAGAGTTATATTAGACTTGCTCGTACCAGTTTTACATCAGTAGAGAGATAACTGCAGTTTTAATGTCTGTTAATCTGCAGCGCTAACTTTTCATGTACTGTGTCCATGTAGGCTAGCCTTTCCCTAGACCCCGCGCACACAGGAGTACTAGTGTACAAGTGTCTGGTAGCTAGAGCACACAGGCTGGCTGTTCCCACGACAACAGACGAGCTGTGTCTCTAACGATGTCACGCTGATGGTGCTTTGCCCTGTGGTGATGACTGGCGCGGAGCTAACCCTAAAGCTAACCCCTGCTAGCAATACGAAAGGTGAAGACAGGGATATGTAAATGCTAAGCCAAGATCACGGAGTGTTTGAAGGAAAAATACTACTGGCGCTACATTAATAATGTTTATGCAAATGCTACCGTATAGCCTCGAAATATTTGATGAATTTGTGTGTGTGTGTGTGTGTGCCATCGACATGGCAACAAGCTGCACAGCTCTGCGTGAAGAGGCCAGCTCTCTTGTTTTATCTCCCGGCTGCACACGGGATGACAGGGAGAGCCAAGTGGCCGTGAACACGCCGCTGTCGCCACGTAAATCTGCCCCGCTAAACGTCGCCATCGCCAGGGAGACGGAGCTCGTCTGTAAGCCCACCCTCCCGTCGCCCCGGCAGCTGAAGATACGTGCTTGGACACAGCCAGCCGGCAGTGAGCACACTGGGCCCATTGAAACAATGTGACTGGTGGAGGGAGCAGACCCCTGCTGGGACTATTGCACGGAGACACCTGCACAAAGACCAGCCATCAGAGACGTCTCAGGGTGTCTTCACAGGGAGCAAATGATGACAGCGACACTTTATTGCAATGAATATCGCTCACAAAAGGTGTTTGTGTGGATGAAGAACTAGCTGAGATTGGCTGCTCCAGAACATTATTACAGACACTGTGGGGAACACCTGCCAGTAGCTCTTTCTGATGTCTGTATACATTTTTTATATTTTTTGGAAAGAAGAATCAAAGTTAATAATTTCACATTCGTTGGCCCTCTTTCAAAAAGTCTTCTAAGTGAGCCCAGGTTAGGATGCCAGAAGCGTAGGATTCACATGCATGCACAACAGTGTACTAAACACGGTGTGCTCTATTATACTGATACTGAGATAACCTCAAATCCAGCATGAATAGACTTCAGCGTGTAGCGTTCAGCGGCGCTAATGACAGGTGCCTGCGCGCTCTCCGACCAGACAGCACTTTAATCTATAAGCTACGGCAAAAGAGCAATTGATGAATACCACAATTCTATTGGCAAAATGTACTCTGCATGCATTTTAAGACTGCATAAAAGTGGGCCCTGATTTATTACCTCCCTGGAGCACGTACCTTAACTATGTTAGCTAAGAAGCTTTATTGGAGCCCCCAGACTCCCACCTATCGACCCCACAGCTCATGGGGGAGTGTTAGTGTTAGTGTAAGGGGGAGGGGCAGAGTGTGGTTTGACACTGTGTAGAGAAGGGTGCCAACCATGTGTGTGGGAGAAGCATTGTCTGTATAGTTTCAACACAGCGTTTTACAAGGGAGATTCTTGGCACAAATTGCAGCGTGGCCATTTAAAGCAATACACTCTAATAATAACATACATAACCGCACAGACCTGCGTGTGACCTTTCACATATCAGAGCACTACAGGCTATCATTACAGCTGCTACAGTCTGCCTGCTCGCTGGTCACACTTGGAGACACAATGCTGGCCTCTAGAGAGGCACCAGCATGTTTCAGACCTGACTGTGAGGTCCTGGAGGATCACAACACAACATAGTACATTTATGTGTATGTATGACTATAGTACATGTATGTGTGTGTATTACCATCGTACATGTATGCGTGTGTATGACTATAGTATGTATGGCCATAGTACATGTATGTGTATGTATGACTATAGTACATGTATATGTGTGTATGGCCATAGTACATGTATGTGTGTGTGTATGGCCATAGTACATGTATGTGGGTCTTGTGGGGGGGGGGGGGGGTTGCATGAGGTGCAGTGCACGTCTGTGTGCTACAGTACCTGCACCGCTGAGAGGCAAGCCACGCACACACACACACGCGGGCAAACACACGCACACACACACTGTATATCCCGTCATCGCGAAGCATCCTGTGATGAAATCCGATGCAGACTCTACTTCAAATCAATGAGAGCGAGCGTCCTGCTTCCTGCGGTGTGTGTGTGTGTGTGTGTGTGTGTGCGTGTGTGTGTGTGCGTGTGTGTGTGTGCAGCCCCCACTAGATCCATTATAGCTCTTCTGCTGGACAGCAGTCCATCCAGGAGTCTCAACTGAAGCTCTGGGGACCAACTGTTACCGCTCTCCTACGTCTAACGCACGCACGCCCACACACACACACACACACTGTACAGGAACACATGCAGATAAGCAGGCTACGAGCGCACACACACACACACACACACATTCCTAACGGCTCGCGGTGCAGTTACATGCGTACGAAAGGACACACACGCACACACGCACACACGCACACACACATTACAAAGTCAGAAAGACCGTTCTACTGCAAAGTGAACGCCTGTAAGTATATCTTACCTCGTTATAATCCCCTGGTCCGAGAGGGTTTGGACAGCAATCCTCATCGTCCCTTCTCTCTCTGTCTCACTAAACCTCTCTCTCTCTCTCTCTCTCTCTCTCTCTCTCGCTCTCTCTCTCTCTATCTCTCCTTCTCTCTCTTCGCTGGTATTCCTGGCTGCGCTCTGTACTCTACCGGAGCGTTCCCTCACTCTGTTCCCCTGCTGTATGCACGGGCGTGCACGGGCGTGCACGAGTGTGTGCATGTGCGTGTGTGTGTGTGTGTGTGTGTGTGTGTGCAGCGGGAGAGAGTCTCTGGATCAGCCGTCCTCCAATCCTGCCCGGCTACGGCTGCTCAGCGCGGGGAGGGCTCCCGATTGGCCGGTTTGCCGCTCAATCTTCCTTACCCGTGGTGGTCCCGCCCCCTCCCTCCCCCTTACTCTCCCCCGCCCTCCCCCCCTGTTCGCTCAAGAGCGTGATGAGGACGTCAGATGCGTGCATTTAGCTTCACTGTGAGGATAGGAACATCCTCAGATGTGCTGTTTAATGCAACACGCTACATTCAGACCAATTACAGGAAAATATCCCATTTCAGTTCAATAGAAAACAATAAAATTGTGTTAATTTTCCCCCTCGCCCCCCCTGATATGTTTTGCAGTTGATTTGCAGGGGGCAGTTTGTTAGCGTGGTAATGTAAACCACACCTTGTCATTGTCCCTCCTCTGACCTGTTCAGTACAGAGCGGTATGGTCACATGGCCACGTCCCGTTGTGATAGTCTTCTCTTATTTGGTGTCCCGGGGACCAGGGAGAAGCAATCCACAGACAACGGATGTGAAGGCTTCAGGGAACCCTTTTAAAGAAGCTTTTTCTTATGCAGCTATAATCTGCAAATTGCTTGTTAGATCACCCTGACACCAAGCTGAGGTAGAAAATAAAAATAAAAAGTTTTTTCAACTTTTATTGTCCCTGCCAAGGGCAAATGAAACTCTGGTGCACTTCTGTTTACAAACAAACACACCAATACAACGCTCGGCTATCTGCAGGCCAACAGTGATTGCTTGCCAATTTTAGCCCCCGCGCCCCAATTAAGACAATGCTGTTTCCCCTCACAACACCAGTCAGCTGGTCAAACACAGGCAAGATGAAGAACGTGGCCTGATCAACAAGACATCTACATAATCAACAACGCCTGTTTGTGCAGCACAAAGCGCTAGTTGGAGACGCAGCTAGCCTTACGTAACAGCTGCTAGACTGAACACAGGCCTTGTTTATACAGATGCAGAGCAGAGGCACTTTATCATGAGGACTAATGGAGCTGGTTAACGAATGGGAATCGGCAATGTTACATTACGCCTAGAGCCCAAGCACACAAACATTAGATATGTGTCTTCAGTGTGAAATGAAGCTGTGCCATTACTCATCAGACCACATCAGAACATCAGCCATCTTGGCTTAGATGGTGTGGTGGGTGGAGTCAGGATAAGGTTAAAGTGGCCAATTAGAACTATTCTCATGTTGGAGGCAAGTGCTGAGACACTGGGCGTGTCCTAGTCTTGCAGAGTCATACATTTCCTTTACTTTAGCCACTTTAGCTGGCAAACTCTTAAACCAGTCTCTTATGTGACGTAGTGCTGATGAAGAGGCTGAGACTAGAGACTGTCTCTTACGTGACGTAGTGCTGATGAAGAGGCTGAGACTAGAGATTGTCTTATGTGACGTAGGG
>JAODLL010078607.1:0-15866 GCA_026546735.1 Forbesichthys agassizii | reverse complement strand
CTGCTGCAAGGCGGCGAGAGAGGCGGGCGAGCACCGCTGATCTCTCGCCTCCACGGAGCTATTTTCGCCACTTTTGCCCCGTCTTGCGCGGGCTTCGATTGAGCCACAGCCACGGGATCAAGACAGCCGTGTTCCCCGGACCCTTTTCTACAGAATAGGCCCGGTCCCCTATTTATTGGAACATCACAGCCGTTGCAAGGCGGCGAGTCACCACACTAGCCAGCCCCCGCCAGAAGAGCCTCGAAGCCAGGCAAAAGCTCTCCAGAGAGGCGACTATTTTCACATGTTCCCCTGCCTACCCTAACTTATATCTTACCGCACGTCCCTGGCATCAGGTGACAAAATATAATGCAGTAAGGCTATAAGGCATTCTGTATTGCTTTCAAATTCTCCTGTAGATCACATTTTTTTTAATGTACTATTATTATCCCTGCTGAGGTAAAAAATACAGACATGGTCTACTCTTCTGTCCTCTTCTGTGTCTTCTGTTTGGGGAAGTAACCTTCCTCAAGCACTTAAGTTCCCTGACTTGACTCAAAACATTATAAGATTAATTTACTTTCCATGCCTTGAATAGACTTTATTAAAATGACATGATATTCCAGAATGTCCATGACTAGTGGGAACACTGTCGTAAAATTATATGTATAGATGTGTTGCATACATCATACCAATGTCACATTACGGTTATGGTTATGTTTTTCATCTAAAAAGGAAACAAACTCACCACAGTATTCTGGTGTTCACTTGCACTAAAGGTCATTTCTAAAATGGTAACAGCACAAAGTGTTATAGCCTACTTAACAAAATATTATAAACCAGTAGACAAATACTTGCATTCTCCCATGCACCCATACCTTTACCTTGCTAGTTATTTGGTATCATTTTATTTTTACATTTATCTGCCTCAAAGTCAATGTGGCATTGCTTCACATTTTTTAAGATGAATGTGAGTGATAAGCTACCAGCTCCATGCTACAATGCTAGCCAGGCCATTAACAGCCCAATAGAATCCCTACAGCATTTTTTAATGATTACCAACCATTGACATAATCCATCCATCTATTCACTGTCGGACTTATTCATTAGGGTCAACGAATAAAATATGAATTTTTTTTTTGTGGTTGCCACGGGGCCCTGAGCAGTTGCTTAGTTCGTTTATGCGTTGGGCCGCCCCTGCTGAAGTATGTCTTAGTGTTAGTGAGCCTCCATAAATATGGGGAAGCTGTCCCTGTGCTTATTTTGTATTTCCTTCCTGGTCAGTTGCGGTTGTAGTTAAAAGCAGTAGCTTCGTTCACTTCAAATCACAAGGCTTTCCCTAGCATGCATGCTACAGGAGTAATCAAACACAACATTAAAGGAGGAGGTGGGATGCAAAAATGCCCGCCGACAAAAGCCAAGAATGGAAGAAAGGACATTTAAATAAACACCCTGACTAGATTGGCCAATCCTTTCGCTTTGCCATGATCAGCTGAGCAGTCTGGTCACTGAGAACAGCTGGGCAGTGATATTATTGTGATCAGCTGACAACTGAGATTAAGCGTTGTGACTTTGTGTCTGCCTGAACTATCGCTTTGCTCCATTTCATGTCTGTATTGGCTTTACATTTCTGATTATGTTTGTAAAAGTGAAAGCCTTCCTCTTATCTTTTATCAATGGTTGTGACTGGGGAGGACTGAGAAAGTTGCTAAGCTTTCAATTTGGCATTCCCTCCTAGCCGATGGTAACACAACATAAACACACATACGCTAGGATCTATTCGATCTGAGTAAGAGAGGAAAATGTAGGCCTATGGATTGGTAAATAGGGTTGCTGTGTAACCCGTGCTGGTACCACCTCTTCAATAGCAATGTTAAGATGTTGCGGTGTGTGTGCTTTGTACTTAACACAAGCTTTGCGTATATCCTTTTGTGAGCATTTGTGATGTCTGCAAAGTGTGTTTGTGTAGTAGGCTACTACTGTAGCTGGTCATCATTTTACAGTGCATGTGTGTTGGTTTTGTGCTGGTAATTACCGGGGTTAATGAGCTACACCTGAAGGTACAGTAAAGTAAATCAGTGAGAATAAAGAACGCCTGCTTACTTCGAAATCAAAACAAGACAAAAACACCTCTCCCTTCAATGTCAAATGGTTTTCCCTTCGAAGCTCCACCCCACACATTGGACATGCATTGCGAAGGCTAGGACTTTGTGGTTGTGTGTGGTCTGCACAACTTTGTTCATATTTACAGAGCTGGAGCTGTCTATAAGTACGAAATTATTTATTGAATAACAAAGTATTAATTGAGGAACCCCTTTGTTTATCAATGGACTGCAGTAAGTGTGAGTATGTCTGACTGAAGTAATCTTGTGCCTGTGTCTCTGAATGAAGTGCATTTGTGTGTGTGTGTGTGTGTGTGTGTGTGTGTGTGTGTGTGTGTGTGTGTGTGTGTGTATGTGCATACAGTAAGTGCTATACCGACATACTAACATGACTTTAGTCGTACAACATATTCAACACAGGAGGAAACATAAATGGTACTTTTCATTAAACATCAAATTTCTGTATCACATTTATTGTGCCCTGCCATGTATCTGCATACTCTGGAAACAAAATAATGCATTCTCCCTTGAAATATTTCACTCATGGCTCCAGTATCAAACGTTTACAAGCATGTATTGCATCTCTCCATCTCCGCCAAGTGGGGGTTGTGTAGTTATTTCCCAGACAAACATTGAGAATGTTGTGGAATGCGCCTCTACAAAGCAAGATGAGAGAGAATTATAGCATTAAAAAACAGCTTGAACTGTAAAAGTAAAAAGGCTGTATGTATTGGGTTGAATAAATGAATAATGAAACTGACATTTATTTTAGCTTTACACAAAGTGTCAATATCCGTGCATGGTCGTGAGCAAGACGATATATAGGACCAATAACGTGTCACGTTAATTGTCGAACTGCCTTTGCCTCTCCAGTCGTAGCCTTGCACAATGAACAGATGCAGTCTCCGTGTCAAGAACAGATTGTTCATCACAACATTCTCCCCATTTCTCTGCCGATTCGTCGTCAGCTCACATTTATTTGTTGTAATGGATCACTGCCACAGGGCCCCTAAGATTCATTCAGCTGAGACGTGAATGGCTGGCTGGTTCCCTACAGATTGGGGAAGGGAACTGCAGTCTACTCTAAGTATAAATAGAATCCTTCCTGATATTAGTCACATGTACTGTAAAGAGTGTATATTTTTGGTCAAATGTCAATTATCAGTATTTAAGACATTTTTTTTTTGCTTCGAATTTCACTGGGAAATCTCTATTTATAAGAATACATTTGTTCATGTGTCCCTAAATGATGATAACATGCTGTACATGCATTTAGACAGGCCTATAGGTGTTGCTATTTTATCAACTGGATGTTAAAGCTACCTACAGTCATTTGTTTTACTTTGTGTCCCTCGTGTGTGAAAGTTACTACCCCCCACAAACTGCAACATCCGTCTTTTTTAAAATAATTTTCCACAGTTCCTCTCCACTATGTTCCCACTACATGCTAAATGTGATTTCCACGTTGCACTAAATGTAATATGTAGGCTATGAATATTTGAGTTTAAATCTGTTTTGCCATATGACTGACGTTCCAAGGTGAGTGGGTATAAGTCAAGCTTGGGGAGAGCACCCCTCCAAACACCATTGCAAGAAACACTTCTGTCCGACATGAATTATTAATCTTCTGAACCTGGCATGGGGCCACGTGTAGTGTGCGTGTGTGTGTATTCCACAAATTCTCCATGCCTGCATTTTAATTTCACCTTCGCTAATCATCGCATTTTTGTGTCTTGACAGTGCTGTATCGTCAGTCTCTCTCTCTCTATCTCGCTCTCTCTCTAAAATCACAGAGCAGGGTCATCGCATGCTGAGGCAGACAGTGCGCAGAAGTTGCTAATTTTCTAGTCAATAGCTAGAATACAGACCTCCAAACATTGTGTGACCTTCGGAAGGGGATGGTGTGGGGTTGTTTATCAGGGGTTGGGCTTGGCCTCCTAGTTCTAGTGAAAAGATCTGTACTGAATACCAAGACATTTTGGACAATTTCATGCTCACAACTTTGTGGAAACAGTTTGGGGATGGCCCCTACCCTGTTCCAACAGGACTGTGCACCAGTGCACAAAGCAAGGTCCATAAAGACATGTATGAGCGAGTTTGGAGTGGAAGAACTTGACTGGCCTGCAGAGTCCTGACCTCAACCCGATATAACACCTTTGGGATGAATTAGAGCGGAGACTGCAAGCCACGCCTTCTCGTCCTACATCAGTGCATGACGTCACAAATGCGCTTCTATAAGAATTTCCATGAACATTCTCCTAAACCTTGTGGACAGCCTTAAGAAGATTTGAAGCTGTTATAGTTGTCCACAAGAGTTGAAGCTGTTATAGTTGCAAAGGATGGGCCAACTCCATATTAAACCCTACAGATTCATTCACCTTCATGTGCATGTAAAGGCAGGCGTCCCAAAATTTGGGCAATATAGTGTGTGTGTGTATATAAATATATATTTTAATATATGTGTGTTTGAGTGTGTATTATATACTGTACAAACATATTCTCCATGTTTGACTAAACATGAATAAATATTGAAATCCTCAAGCCTCAAAACAAGTTTACATTGTAACTCAAAATCAATCATGGACTAGTCTAAAAGTAGTACCTAGTGAATTTAAATCAAGGTATTTAATTTTGTTATGGTATATCTAGAAGGTTATCTGATCGGTTTCCATCTGATTATTTGACACTACTTAATTTGACCAACAGAGGTCAGTGGTGCATTGCAGTTTGGCATAGTAGTCATGAACAGATTTTACAGCAAAGTTCTTACACCAAGCGAATTAATCAGTAATCTGGTGATGTTGGGGTTGAGAGAACACACGCACAAATTGGCCTGTCCATCAAGTACTTGAAAGACTAATGATGTCACAAAGTATGCATGCTGCTTCACACCTGACATCATTGGTTGACTGTGTGGTTGGAAGTAAAAACACGTACGCGTGCGGACACGCACACACACACACACACGCACACGCACACGCACACGCACACGCACACACACACACACACACACACACACACAATGTTTGACCCAGTCTGCCACAGCATCTTATTTGTTATTCTCTGTGAGACAATCGTACATTATCTGAAGGTCAGGAGGTTTTGAAAGCTGAAAACTGTCTGTCAGAGGCTTTTGGGTAGTCAATTTGGTGAAAAACTAGATACATATGGCAACAGAAAGTAAGATTGTTTGTGAATCACTGTAGTAATATCAATGTCTGCTTCAATACCAGGTAGCATCACAATTATTTTTGTCCCCCCATATGTCTCTTCTCCCTCATCTTTTTGCTGTAGGCTGGAAAGTTACAAGGAGATACAGTATACTCACACGGTAAGAAAATGACTTGGCACATTCATGTTAACAGTAGAGTCACCTGACGTTCGTACTGGTCTGCACTTTACAGTTCAGAAATGTATAATCCAATATCAGAGTAAAACAAATCAAAACTAGGATTGATGTTCTACTCTCTGACTGCACCTGACAATTTTGTCAGACCTCTTGGTCGGGACAAATGATATCTCCGTATTTGAATTGAGCAGTATTCTCACATCAGCAAATTCGCAATGCTCAATTTCATGTGAAGGAAGTCATGCTATTGAATGAATGACATTGTTGGATGCCAGGCTGTACAGGTATTAATACAGTGCATGGGGAGTTTAATGGATTTATCTGTCAAAGCAATTGCTTCATTCTCTTTCTCTGTGTATCTCTAGAATAACATTAAAAACATTGTCGTAGCCTAGAAAACTAATTTAGTTTGGGCAGGCAGGACTTTTACATATTTAGCAAGTTCTTTTAAATAACATTTACAGCTACTTGGTGCATATATTTACTGTAACTAACGGTTATAATAACCTACACATACCTTCACTAGTTGAACCTCGGGAAATATGGCAATATGGAACCATTTTCTGGAACATACATCAATATTATCAATCACGCAGTCAGTCCGGGGTGTCTCCTATTGCAGTCATGCCTCTCTCTGTGAGCTGTATCTCAGAATATTGTTTGTCTATGCGTCCCAGGTCATTTCTCTGCCCATGTCTGCCAGAGACAACAGATGGCACCACCACAGGCATGCACTTGCTGCCCATTCGGCACCCTGCTCAAACCTCCCCGCGTTATACAACACTAATGTCCACTCTCCGACCTCCCCTGCTTCGCCGCGCTTAGTTAAAACTGAAATAAACGGAGGGGGAAGCTTTGAGGGAAAAACCTCTCTGAATTACAGGGAAGGACGAGACCACCGACACAGAAGAATATCAGGACAGTTTAATGGATTTTGTATGCATTTAATTCATAGTACAAATCGTTTTAATTTGCTGTCAGTAGTACGAGCCCGGTAGCTTTTTAGACGGTGCAGTGCAGTTGCTCGTACTAACGGTAATTTAGTCGCACCAATGATCAGCGTACGAGCGCCGTCGTCGTGGCAGCAGCAAATATCACCGGGGCACATCTTGACCTCCTCCTTACATGTTTTGACTCCGCTCCTTAACCTGCTCCACAGTACAAGGCTGCTGGACATACAGTAATGGGGAATGAAAGACCGGAAAGATGTGGTCCGGTCACGGCCGTTCAAATTTCAAGGGAAAGATGAAAAATAACTGGCGATTAAGAGAGAAGGATACGGAGGGTGGGTGGATAGAAAGGAAGACCTTAGGAGAAAGGAAGACCACTTGTTTTCCTTTCTTCCAAACTCCTCTCAAAGTAGGGATGGGAGAGAATGAGGAATAGAGGTGTGGATTTGGAAGCAGGCACTTCCTCTCCCATCCCACCCCATATTGCATGTGGGCTGTGACCAGACCGACCTCAGAGTTCTACAGCCTTTTTCCCCCTCTCTATAGTACATGTCTATACGTGTACAGACATGTAGTTAAGTTTGAGGTGAACAGTTGACACCAACAGTCTCCCCCAGGCCTAGGTTGTTGTCAGAATGAAGTCCAGTCTAATGTCTCCTTTCCATTGCACTAACCCCTTCGCTAACATGAAACAAATGAGAATGAGTTCAAACTGAAATATATTGAGTGTGAAGCTTTAAGAGAATGATCTCTCTGAAACTAACGAGAAGGACCAGATGGTATACATGTATATAAACTATTTCATAAATCAGAATATTTTTATGCGTGTTTCATTCGTATACAAAATATTCATGTGGATTCTGTGCAGTTTTATAAATGACGCCACAGGTATTTAATAATAATCCGACAGACAAGCAACAAGGTCAAGCACGTACAATAGACACATTAACAACAACTGATTCATTAGATGGAATTCAGACAGTCACACTGTGACGGCTGTAGACCCACGTAAAAAAGAGATTGTGGATTACATTGCGATATAAGTATCAGAATATGTTGGCAATTAAAAATATGGATTCAATATACACTGTTGCATGGATTGTTAATCTGTGGACAGTTGCCCACAATGATTAAAACAAATCCATGGTACATTTTTCAAATGGCAAGGGGCAATTTTCATGTCAATTTGTTTAACCATGTGACCATATAGACTATATGTACTGAGTTGACTATATAGAACCTCCATCGAGTTCACAGTAAGGGAAAACCGTTAGCTAGCCCATTGACTTGAAGAATATTTAAAATTTGTTTTTTTTTGGTGGTTTTTCTATATTCTAATAAATTAAAACTAAAAAACAATTGTTAACCAAAACTGACAATCATTTATCTTATTTATGATGTCACAGCAATAGATAACCTCGTGATACCATTTTGATCTTGCAAGCTACGTTCTAAGGTTGCCGCTAGTATCAGTCTGGAATTCCTCAATGTAAAGTTGTCATAAAGACGATGATATACATTTCAATCAAACTTCCAGTTGCATACAATTGGATTCACTCTCATCCAATCAAATGTTTAAAATCAGCGCAGGTGCCACTGGAAACTGAAACGCACAAGGTACAGTGTGTTGTTCTTCTTCATCAAACTGGCAGCTGATTTGCCTGATTCATTTGGATCTACATGGTCAACTTTGGTTTTGATGGCTTCCAGACTGACACTAATGGCAAGGTAAAATTGTACCTTGTGAGATTAGGCTTGTCTCATGAGGACATCGCGATGCGTTTACACTTATATAAGGATTCCCAAGATTGCTATCCAGATAGACGGACAGACTGTCAGGGTGTTTTTTCTCACGTGTTCACACATTATTACATTATATAGTAAGTTAAGAACAAGTTTGTTGAAAAACCAGTCAGGTGGAATCATAGCATAGTATACAATATGCTCATCGACACAAATGTGTCTTGGCAAGACAAAGCCTTTTAATAAATGCTAGCGAATATTCAAATGATTTTTCATGCTAGTATGCTACAACAAACTGAATGAGACAAGACATCTGAGGCAGACCTTATTTATTTCCTCTAGTGCTTACTATGAATGTGCCATACTGTCTAGATTTGTCTTCCTTCCTTCCTTGCTGGTCTAATGTACCAAGACCTCTGTGACAACGCAGCATCGTTAACTAACTGAAGCTTAGTCAGAGACACAGTACAGTATGTACGTTTGTATGACTTCCATCTGTGGTCATATGGCACATGAAGTTTACATTAACAAAGGCAAATACACAGTGAGAAAGATCTAGAGTTAAAGAAAAGCAAAGCTACAACATCACCACTTAGGCTGCCAGTATTGCCGCAAAGCACCATTTAACAAAGTGTGTGTCTGTGTTTGCAGGTAGGTGTTGATGAGTCGGCAGTTGGCAGGACTTTGTGAAGCTGATGTTTTTTGTGTGGGCAAATTCTTTTTAGCTACAAAAAAAACAAAACCCAGCTGACTGCTGTTGCACTGCAAGTGTAAATTAAATACGTCTACAATGTGTTCTGTAATCATAATGGGTTTTTAAAAACATTAAAAATCACAGTGTGTATCTGTAAAAACAATGATTTTATCCTACTGTACTGATAGGGGAAAATTAAGGTAGGACCTATTCTCATATTTCCTCTTTGCAATGTCAATGACCTCCTGTCATACAATATCTACATATTTCTATGCATTATCAATTATTTTCTCCTTTATCTTAATTTGAAATGGTAAATAATTAAAAAGGAAAGATAGAAAGCTAAAGAAAGCTATTGAACAAGGAGTCAGACTAAATGTCTCGTTCAAGCGTTCACGCGGTATACTTATGTTCAAGTTGACCATTACACTCGGTGCAGTCATGGGCTAAATATAAACTGTAATGCTGGCTTAAACTCTATGAATGATACATTGGCGGGTTTGAGAATGATGACTGACCTTTAGCTAAATCACCCAAGACGTGTTTGTAAAGGTTTACTCGTGCTAAAAATGTTCTCCTGAATTTCACAAACTTAAAGTAAAACTGAAAAATGGAAGCGTATGAAATACTTTATGGGGGTTCAACACTAGACCCAACCAGACATATACAGTATTTACATATACTTTTTATCCTGTACAGGGCTGAGAAACAGACGTAATGTGCTGCTCAATATGATTAACATCTTAAATGTCCCTCGAATTCTATTCTGAATCGTTGCACCCCCTTTCTCTTGCATAAACTGCAAACAGTAATTATCTTCATATACCCCTTGAACAAGAGCTGTCTGAGATGAAGTGGTCTTTACACGCACTTGACATAATCGAACTCAACACATTTCCAGGCTGGGTTCTAGAAAAGTCTGTCACTTTGTATGGGTCTATCTCCCGTGTATTCCAATACAGTAGTCAGGCGCTCATTATTGCTGCTCCCTCTACATCTCTCCTGACGCTAAGAGGCTCATTTGTTTGGTCCCCCCACATCAAGGTCACACACACACCAGTCGACTCGCCGCAATGAGAGAGTTTAACGGAGCGAGGAAGGACACATTTGCCGTGGATTTCCTGCTGCGACTGTTGATCGGTCTATTAGGCCACTTGTTAAACAAGGCATCTGTCAGCTTGGCGTTTAGGGCATTACTATCGTTGTACTAAACGTCCTTTCCCTCTCAGAAAGCAGTGGTCCATCACAGGTGCAATATGTAAACTGCGTGCTGTGAACTGATCATAATAGCATAGAGCGTAGAAAAGATGTACAGTGACCATTGTTTGCTAGTTGGGATTATGTATCACATTGGGCTATTGGGGTGGTGTTGCATCAGAGAGAGCAAGGGTGATCTACTGTGTGTGTTTGTTTCCTCATTTATCAGGGAGCGCGATAGATCGGAGGAGACCACTTAATAGAAATCAATAACAACAACCCATGTAACTGAATTATTCAGTAATTAAATAAGTGACTGACATTTATGCACTTGCAGGAGGATTATTAATGATTACTTTAAATCAATTTAGAAAACAAATGTTAAATTAATCATTGAGCAGGATATGGAAAAGAATTATAGCTATTCAGTCCATTGTATGAACCAGAGGTCTTCAATGTTTTTCAGGTCAAGGACCTCTTGGCTAATAGAAACACGGCACATGGACTCTCCCTATCGCATATTGCATCTTTAGTTGCCAGGCCAACATTAAAGGAGTCATTCCGTGCCTATGTTCAAGTGCTGACAAACTTCCTTGAGTTCTCAATGCAATGTAGTTGACAATCTTAGGTGAAAATACCACACAATAGATTATGTGAATTGCACCATATTATGCACATTTCTACTCTGATATCAGATTACACTCTGTTTTCAGTGACTGTTGCTTTAAATCAAACAAGCCACTGTTCACCCCGCCCCCTTTTCCACGCTCTGCGCTAGGTGTAGCTATTGATGCCTTGCTGCTGACTGCTAGTACTCACACAGCGGCGATATGAACCACATAGGTTTTATTTTCAGTGTTTTCAAGGTGTTAATATTGTGCATTAATTCCGCCTCGCCGTTCAGACTACAGTAAAGGATACAGCAGGCAGAATATGGTTCATTGTTGTTTGTGTCAACATTGGCATGGCAGCAGTTTAGTCACAGCCCCGGAATAAGTGTTACGTTTTGATAACCAGCTATGTATCTACTAAGGTCATTATTTAATGAATGAAGGTTAAGTTATACCAACATCCCAGCCATCCTTGCCCGCTAAACAGCCACGTATACATAAACACATATTATTTATGAATGAAGGATTACATAGCACAAAATCGCAATCATCCTTGGAGGCTACAGGAGGTTTAACCTGCACTCACACTGCCAGGGATTTTGTAGCTGCTTGTAGCCAGGTCGCTTTGTAGCCGTCGCTGGTGGGTGTGTCTGCCCCGTCACTCAGAGTTATGCTGTGTGTCTGCCTTGCTACTGTACATGCACGGGCTAAACAAACTCATGAACGAACTGTAACTTATGTAGATACACGTGTAGAAATGTAAACACTGTGGCTATAACATCATTGCAATAATTATTTTACTATAACATAGCGTTCATTAAAATATTTTTTTCCATTAACGATCAATTAATGGTTATATGTGTAATTGTGGTTCTCTTGGTTTTGCGTTCAATGCATTAATAAACCTCACAAGCGATAAAAACCACTTAAAAAACCTGCCTCCAACCTCCATAATTCTAAATATATGTCCCAAATGAACAAGCACACAGTTTCTCCGCCATTTTCGATTGCCAAGAAGAGGGAGGGGCATCGCGTCATTGAACATTTTAATAAAGTTCAATGACATCGAATAAGATCCGCATACTTGACAGCAAAGGTATTTTGATTGACATGCACAACAACCAGCTATGTAACTCGTTGACAAAGTCTGACGTAAAATGTATAGAGGAACTTACCAGACTTACCTGTTTTCAGATATTATTCTGTTAGATTAGTAGGCTATTGTTAGTGCTTAAAATAAATGTACTGAAACTGAAATAAGTAAATAAAGCAGGATACTGCACTAGCATTGCACCAGAATTACACCTACAGACTTCATGAGTGACAACGCTAACAGCCAATAAAAATCTTCTTAATTTCGGAAAGCGATTCAGGTTTACAGGGGTCTATGCGTCAGACGTTCAGCAAAGTTATGATATGTGACGTTACGATATGTGACGTAGTAATGGACGGAAGAGGCTAAAACTTTGTAGCTGACTGTAGCTGGTGATGTGAGTGCAGGGTTGGGCAGATTAGGTGGCTAGCTTCTATAGCTACTACATAACACAATTAGTGATATTCAGTTTAACAAGAAATGTTAAAGTTAAACAAAGATATATTCTATCTTTGTTTTTATCACAGACATAAAGTTAAATGTTTTGCATATTACCGATCATTAATCCAGATAAAAGCATTTGTAACTCACGCTCTACATTCGTAAGACATGCGCGAGTGTGTCAATGGGGTCGTGAAGCCCCATAGACCCCTGTCGTTAAGTTGTGTAAATCAACACAACATTAGCATATTTCTAATAAGTTTACTGTTACTGAACAAATTGCTTGTTAAATCTAATATAGTTATTGATATGCACTGTGCACATCTTTCTTGATCACTATTTTGAATTATACTGAATACTACGGTAGGTGGCTGGGAGCGGCCAATTAGGGCATTTCCAAACACAGTGTGTAGGTTCTACGTAGCAATCGTACACTTTTCTAATTTGCATGTTTCTCCACCTCTTTTTCTTCCATGGACGTTACAGCATGGGACGGTAACAGTTCACTTGGAAAGTCATATTACTTCTAAAAAACCCGAAATATTCTGTTTTCATGGAATGACTCCTGTATAGGGTGGCCTATAGGCCCATGCATAAAAGTACTTTGTAATGATGTAAAATAATGATTGACAGGTTCATATATTTCTAGGTTGTGTTTTTATTTATATTTTATGGTCTGTATATTGTTGTACATTTACATTTTGGAAAGAAAATAAGTTTGGTATAAAGGGGTCCCGGACCTCCTTTTGAAGATCTCTGGTAAATGAATGGCCTTTAGGAATTCTCAATTAAATTAGTTTGAAATAATTTTGCCATGCTTTTTCTTTAGCCTTACCTTTGTGCAACACCCAACCTTGGCAGTGTTTATATGTCTTATTTCCAAATGAATTTCTTTAAAATGTTTGAAAAGCTGGGTTTATTTTCTGGTTCAACTGTTGATTTTCCTCAACAGAACCGTTTGTTCTGGTAAATAGTGAGCGTGAACGGAGTGTCTCTGTCCATGGTGCTGAGCCCTTTGACATAACGCTTGAATGCTCACCATTCCTACACACGCACATGCTCGTATGCACGTGCACAAGCGCCCTCGCACGCACGCACACACACACACACACACACACACACACACACACACACACACCGTTTTCCAACGGAACAATATATCTGTCAACAAAAACGTAGGCTATAGAATTATGTAGCCATATACCTACGAGGCGCGCCTGTCAATTTGGAAATGTTTGAAGTCGCACCAGGGAGAAACATTTCGCCAAGTGAAAATTGTTCACCGCAGGGCTCTCAAAGGACTAGCCCAGTCTAAGGTTTGCAAAGGAGTCATACCGTCCGTCACTAAAGACCTGCAGCTGCTGAAGACAAGCTGTTCCAACGGGGCAGTGGTGCGTGTGAACTCCCGTGAAACCCTGCGGCGATGGTGCGCGCGTCTCACCGCTCATGTTAGAAAATAGTCTATGTCGTGAGGAAGTTAAGCGTCCTTAACAGGTTGTCATCTTATGTTTCTGTCTCCATTTAAACAAAGTCTTGATTCTGCAAGTGAGAGGAATTTGCCTGTTTGGAAACTCTAGAGCAGTCCTGTTTATCCTATAACAACGTTATCATATCAATTATATGTTTTATTAACGGAATTTTAACTGACTGCTTTGTTTCACGACTCGGTTGGCAGATTGAAACAGAAGAGGGGACACCGCGACCGGCGAGGGACCTCCCGCCTAACGGCATTAATTATTTCTCCCACCAAAGATCACGCTTTTCTCCAGTTCGACATTCAGAAGGTTGAACGCCTGTTTCGTATTTCGTGCGCCGATGGAGATAACCAGTCAACTTGGATTAAGGCGAATGTACTGGGTTTTTCCACTGTGGTTTTACGAAAGCGAAGATAATAGACGGAGTGCAAGAGACATGTGGAATCCCAAACCGCTTGTTGCCTGGCTGGTGCGCACCGGTGCTGGAGTTTCCAAGGCTACGGTCAGACCCGCTCCCCTGCAGCTTTGATTCGGCCGCGCGTTTGAAGTGCACAGGTGTTGTATTATCTGATGATTCCTCTCGCTGTGTGAAATATTAGTATGATAGGCTTCTTCTACCCCACAGCGAACCTGCAAGTACTATATTCTGCCGCCGTCACGAGCAGCACGAGTTCAGCACATATGTTTTGACATAGGACAGACTATTCTTATTACGTATAGCCTGTTTTCGGATTAAACTGTACATTATTAAAACGGACCTTAACAAAGACACAGCGACAGCAGAGTTGAAGGCGACGAAGAATTAGCTTCTTAGCTTTGTATGAAAACGGGCTGGTCTTCTCCTGAATTTAAGACCCACTGTTCTTTGATGTCAGAAAAGGTAAATAAGGCAACAAAGGTTGCAGAGTTCCCCCGTTTGTCAGTGATTCAAGTTTATATTTTAAATCACAATATACGCAGCCCAAAAAAACAAATAATTTAACTAATAAAGTGACTTGCATGCATGCAATCGAAAGACGCATGTCGATTATTGTCAAGACTATGTGCTACGGGTTAAAGTAAGACTCCTAACGATTCTTCTTTATTGTGGTTACATGTAATACGCCTTCTGTGATTGCGGTGTTGGAAAGCAAGCCGAGTAGAGACATTCAAGCGTTTTCCAGAAACCTGCTTTAATGGTTTTCTTTAGGAGGCCTCACTGCAGGTCAATGGGCCTGAGCGCACGCCTTACCTGACTTGACTTTTCACCTGTCTGAAAATAGTGTATACCAACAATGGTCCAATCTGCTGATTATTGCAGAAACTATATGGAATCAAGATTGACGCATGACCGATCTAATTAAGGAAAACAGATTAGGCCTAATATAAAGATTTTTGATTAGATTATTGGAAAATTGATGATCGCGTCATGCAGACCTGATTTTATTGTGAGTGAGTGTATGTTCTGCCCGTGTGTGTGCGCATGCGTGTGGTGCTTCAGGTGATCTGCACTCCTTAAGATATTTTGGGGGTACGTTTAGACAGAGGTCGTCAGGGGGCGCTCTTTCAACTTATATAAACCCAATGATGTATTTTGTTGCGGTGCATTTCAATGACTATGCGAAGGGGAGCTGAGTTCATGATTGTATACTTGTATTTAATTTGTGTGAAGTGTAGACTATTTTTTATATGCGTAGCTATTGCCATTTGTAACCATGGGTATGAAAAATCACTGAATGAAGCAGGGGTACTGTATACTGTATACTGAAAATTATTATGTTGTGCTAATGGTATTGCTGCATCTGAAGAATTCCTGTATGACATCTGATTTCCTCATCATAAGGGGGACTACAATTATCTCCTGATGTGTTCACTGCTGTTTGCCTGTCAGTAAACACACAAGGGAAACATGGTGTCTACTGTATAGTATACACACTTTAATATCCTATGTTTCTTCACTCTGAAGTCATATGCTGACTTATTTAAGATGTCAGTTGTTTTCTTTATGTCCTGCTTTACATTATGCTAACCTGAAAAGAGGAAATGGGCTGAATTGATGTATAAACCATGATACTGACAGACTGACATGCTCACTTAACCTAGATGTATTAATCCATTCTCTATACAAGATGTTTTTCAATTTCTTGGCAACTTCTGCCTAACATTGCACGTATGTGTGTGTGTGTGTGTGTGTGTGTGTGTGTGTGTGTGTGGGAGGGGGAGGGGGGGGGGGGGGGGTGGTGTTATAAAGCA
>JAODLL010078596.1:0-10527 GCA_026546735.1 Forbesichthys agassizii | reverse complement strand
AGCCCTGTTGACCCTGTGTTGGACGTGCCTAACCCAGTAGACGATGGCTTATTGAGACCCAGCCCTGTTGACCCTGTGTTGGACGTGCCTAACCCAGTAGACGATGGCTTATTGAGACCCAGCCCTGTTGACCCTGTATTGGACGTGCCTAACCCAGTAGATGCTGGCTTATTGAGACCAAAGAGAGATGGATTGCTAGCAGAAGAGCTAAAGGAACTGGAGCTGCCCGTTTGTAATCTGTTGGATGGAAAACCAGACTGGCCCAGACTGCCTGTTCCCAAGGTGGACACCTGCTGATAAAAAGCATAGAAATGATGAAACATTAGCATATAAATGGTCGTAAACATACACACATCACACTGATGTGCAAGTTTGATTAAGTGACTTTTCTATAGCGTCCAGTGAGATAACATTTCAATGCAAAATATTTTTTTTTCCCCCTGACTGTGATAATTGTTTGTGGCCAAAAGCCAATCTTGCAATATTGTTCAGAGCTCTGCCAATGTTCTTTGTGTCGAGACTCCTGGGTTTATAACGAAAACAATGGAACAATGGAAATGGGACCACGGTAAATATATCTCAGGATGTCGTCGTGCTTTGATTGAGCTGCAATCAGTGTCCATGCTTGTAATGCTGCAGCCATTTAACGCTAGGCTGTGACCCTTCGGTAAAGGGTCACAGATAGTATAGGCAACTTTATTGACATGCACAACAACCAATAACGACCAAATTGGATGTTATACTGAGGTATTTGTTGGGACTTACAGTAATGACATGAGTCTGCCTATTAATAGGTCTTGTAAATCAGTTAAATAAGTAGGTCACAGTTACTTTTTACAATAAACAGAAATAGTGAAATCAGTAAATAAAGCAATGCACTAGCGTTGTTCCAGAAAATTCCACATACAGGCTCCTTTCACTCTGTTCTTCCTATTGTTCCCAACCCTGGACGTTTTGTTTCCGTGGCAACGCATTGCTGAGTTGTTTTTGATTTTTTGTTTGTATTTTGAAGGACTTTGGACTTGACCAGCTACCTTGGGGAACGGGTTTGGACACTTGGAGGAGCACGGAGAGGCTTGCTGTAGATAGATGTGTAAGAGATTGATATAATATAGACTTGTTGAAGCCTGATTTATGTTTGCTGTTTGGTACGCCTTTCACAGAATGAAGTAATAATGATGATATTAACAATGCTAGTGGAACCTAGGAGGAATTGTTGGTCTCACAAGGCCTGCTACGTAAAGTGTCTACTACATGTCCCAGACCTTTCTATGTCGAGTTTCCCTGTTAAAAGGAGGATATCCCACTACAGTATATTAAATCATTATAGACCAATCTACAAACTATCAATAAAAATCAATTGTTAATAAGCAACTGGGAGATTTTTTGCTTGAAAATTAGATCTTATCAGTCTATCAGTCAGGTTTTAGAAAGAAACACAGCACTATTACAGCAAGTCTTAAGGTAATATATTATTTTATTGTCTCTCTAGACAAAGGGCACCATTGTGCAGCCCTCTTTATTGACCTATCAAAGGCATTTGATACAGTGGATCATGAAATGATGAAGCAGAGATTCTTGGAAATCGACCTATCTGTCAAAACTGTGCCATGGTTTGAAAACTATTTATCAAATAGATTGCAGTGTGTGCAAGTACACGGTCTTACCTCTAAGCCTGTAAATATGTTAAAAGGGATACCTCAGGGTTCGGTGTTAGGACCACTCCTTTTTACAATTTACATAAATAACATGGGTATAAATGTACCTTATGTTTAACGTTCATCTCTGTGCAGATGATACTGCCATCTATTGTTCAGCACCCTCACAAATACATGCCCTTACTCAGTTGCAGCTGGCCTTCAGTGTGATTCAAGAAATACCTAATCACTTGAAACTTGTACTAACTGCTGATATATGATGTTTTCCAATTCAAAGAAAGAATATACAGATATTCCATTACTTGCCACTCTACATGGAAACGATATTTATCCTGTGTCGGTATACAAATATCTTTAATTGATGACTCGCTATATTTTAAGACACATATTTTACATGTGGTTAAAAAACAGGTTAAAGTTGGGTTGTTATTTTAGAAATAAGTCAAGTTTTTCTTTTGAAGCCAGAAAAAAACTTGTACATGCAACTTTTATGCCTATTCTCGCGTCTTGTCAGTCTCTACATACTCTGGATACTGTTTACCATGGTGCTTTGAGGTTCATTACCAACTGTGGAGCACTTACTTATCACTGTGTCCTATACAATAGGGTAGGCTGGCCCTCATTGTCGACACGTAGGCTGTAACTGGTACACGTTGATCTATAACGCTATTCTGGGTCTGACGCCACCCTACCTTTGTGAGCTTATCATGAAAAAAACATCCAAAAAGCTATTCTTTATGCTCACAATATGTACATCTTCTGTCAGTTCCCACTGTACGTACAGACGTGGGCAAACACGCTTTTAGGGTGGCTGCTCCTGTTGCATGGAATGGTTTTCAGAAACAAACTGGTGGAACAAGGCCTATTTACTTGTCAGTGTTTTTATAAATTGTGCATCTTTTATACAGTTGCTGCATTTCTTTGTTTATTATTAGTGAGGGATAGCACGTTTTTAAGAAATGATGCATCGTCTAAATTGTCGCTGCATTTACTGGTACTTTATTAGAGCTGGGTGGTTATTCATCATCTATGCTTGTGTGCAGAAGCTCTTACCCTCTTCAGCTCCTGGATGGTCTTCTCCTTCAGGTTCAGCTCCTTGCCCTGCAGCTCCTTCTCCTCGGTCAGCCTCCTCTTCTCCTGCAGCAACCTCTCCTTGGCCTCGTCGCAGCGCAGCTGCACGGCCTCCACGGCGCGCGCGTGCTCGTACACCAGGTTGGAGCGGTTGTGGTTGCACCACCTGTAGTCCTCCGACAGACGCTGGTTCTCCGCCTCCAGAGAGCTGCTGACAGCCTGGATCAGGGACACCCTGGCCCCCACGTTGTCCAGGTACGTCTGGAACTTGTCCTCCACCTCTCGGGACAGGCTGGTGCAGTTATTGCGGATCTGCTCCAGGTACTCCTTCTGCTTGGGGCAGGTCAGCTGGAAGCGGATGTTCTCCTGGAAGATGGAGTCGATCTTCTTCAGGAAGGCCTTGGAGACGTCGGAGATGCCGCGCAGCGATAAGGCGAAGTCCTCCTTGCACTTGAAGATAGACAGGAGCGTTAGCTCAGCAGTACAGCCATGTAGAGGAGCGGTGGAGATAACATGGCTGCGGCTAGACAGTTTCCATGTCCTTTTAAAGGTACACGCCACATTTTGTGTCTAGAATAGCACTGTGCAGGTGGGAAGCCTTTTTTTCATTTAAGTTGGCCTATTGTAGCACTGTTCTGGGTTGAATGTTTAGTATTGTCTTTATGTATCTACTGCTTGGTTATGCTAAATGGTCTGCATTTATATAGCGCTTTACATGATTTTACCTTACATTCACACACACATTCACACACCGGGGGTTAGGCAACTTGCTTAAGGTATGTATATATAGGTTGATCAACAGCCGGGGTTTGAACCCACGACCTTCTGGCTGGGAGCCAAACAGCCAGACTCCTGGTTTTGGACGCAGTGTCAGGGTCACTTTCTCATGACATGGTCCATCCGACCATGCCACCCAGGATTCTCTGCTCACATGGATTATAGCGCGAACGCCTTAGCAAGAGAGGCTAAAGCCCCAGGGCTCCAGCAGCCATCACTAGAGCACTCTGGAGCTGTCGGAGCTCTGGAACTGTCGGAGAGTGAGGAGTGTGAAAATAAAAGAATTGAAGAGAAAATAAAAGAATTGAAGAGAAAATAAAAGAATTGAAGAGAAAATAAAAGAATTGAAAAGAAACCCACAAGAAGACCTTGGAGATGGGGGAACACCAGGACCCATATACGGTTAAAGTGTCCCCATCTAACTTATTTTCTGTTTCTTTGAACCCACACCGGGAGGACCAACAGGAGGAACCAACCACCCACCCACACCAGTGTATTTAAGCAATAAAGTGAGGTTGTGCCCCCACCCAAAGCTTGCCCGCCTGTATTTCCCTTTTGCCATCCATCTCCGCCACGTGGGGAAGTCACAGTACCTTGAGGCGGTACGAGTCCATCTCCGCCTGCAGTCTGGCCTTCGCCCTGCGGAGGGTAATGGTCTCCATCGTGGTGTTGTCTCGCTCCCTGGTGACCTGCTGCAGCCTGGTCTGCAGCGCCCTGTTGCTGTTGGTGAAGTTGGTACGCACAAGTTCCAGCTCGGCCACTGCTTGCTCGCACGGCCCGCATGCTATCCTGCCTGCACGGACAGAGACATTGGAACGGTAACAAGACAGAGCATTGTAATGCATTTCAATAAATAAATGGAAAATGGAACGTTTCCGGTCTCTTAGGGCGTGTCACTAGTCTCATCAGCACTATGTCACATGACCAACGCTGTGCTGAACGTATGATACGTATTACCCTGTAAGCTCAACACAGGACTCTCTCAGGCTTTCAGGAAGTAATTCTGTCCATTTCCACTGGCTGTTAGCATTGTCACTAAGTATGTATCGGTCATTTCGGATGCATGCGACGCTAGTGTGCTGCTTTATTTATTAATTTAAAATAAAACATTTATTTTAAGCAGTAGCCTACAAATTTGACAGATTTACACGACCTGTAAAAGAGACTAAACAGCTCTTTAGTTTTCCAACAAATTCCGACGTCCGACTTGAGTTGCGTAGTTGAGTAGTGGAGTTACATATTTGGTCGTCCTGCATGTCAATCAAAATACCTCGCTTGTCAAGTAGGCGGGCATGACACAGCTAGCCGGCTCTGCATCCCAGACTGTACGTATGTAAAGACTGGCTCTGCAAGACTAGTGTCCCGACGGCATATAGCTGCGGAGGCTGACATGAAGCAATCAGACAGCTAAATCTACAAAACAAAGTCAATTTATCTCAGAACAGTTTGCTGCAGAAACACTGTTGTGGCCTCAGATTGATCGTAGAGCTGTGTGGTGAGGCAAGAATCTGGAGATACGATGCGTATCACGATACAGGGGCCACAAGTTAAGGGGGTGTTGTTTGTTTCCATGTGAAATGTAGGTTTTAAAGCCCTTTGAGACTGCAATGTGATTAAGGGCTATATAAATAAAATTGACTTGAAATTGACAAGTCGATATATTGCGATATATTGCAATACTGCAATAAGCAGGGCAAAATATAGCAAATTCTAAGTTGTGTAAAACTGTCGTAATAATGCTAATGTGTAAAAACAGAAACACTCATGTTACCTTGCTCAGGGACTGCAGATGGAAATGAGTATCGTTTATCTTTTTTGAGGTTAATATAATTTGTTTTTAAATAACAAATATACAAAGTAAAAAATAAAAAAAGGCGATACAACATCGCAAACTGTAATATTGCGATATTAGTGTGTATTGATATTTTCTTACACCCCTAACTGATTGTAGGTACTTGGGAATTCATGTAATATAGCCAAAATAGATATTAGCGCCCCCATAGAAAAATAATGGGCAAAATATGGTGAAATCCGTGGACCTCTCCATCGACTTGCATGGAACTGGATTGTCCTGATCTGCGTACCTCCCCCACCCCCGCCACCCCTTCCTTCCTCTCACACACACACACACTTCCAAAGGTCCCGTGAGAAGGGTGTAGAAGGGGGGGGGGCTAGGGAACAGACCAACTGTGCCTGTTAATGTAGCGCATATACTCACACATGAATGGGTTCACGTCTGGCATCTTCGAGAGTCTGATTTGGCACAGAGTCTGTTGAGATGAAAAATTAATATGTATTAATATGCTATTAATATGCTATTAATATGTATTAAGATGCTATTAATATGTATTAAGATGCTATTAATATGCTATTAAGATGTATTAAAATGCTATTAATGTTATTAATATGCTATTAAGATGTATTAATATGCTATTAATATGTATTAAGATGCTATTAATATGCTATTAATATGTATTAAGATGCTATTAATATGCTATTAAGATGTATTAAAATGCTATTAATGTTATTAATATGCTATTAAGATGTATTAAGATGCTATTAATATGCTATTAATATGTATTAAGATGCTATTAATATGCTATTAATATGTATTAAAATGCTATTATTATGCTATTAATATGTATTAATATGCTATTAATATGCTATTAAGATGTATTAAAATGCTATTAATATGCTATTAATGTGCTATTAATATGTATTAAGGTGCTATTAATATGCTATTAATATGTTCTAATAATATAATATAAGTAATATAATCTGTTGTTCCAGCGGGTCCTTAGACGATAACAAATATAATGTTCTATTCCAATGAACTTATTAAAAGGTTTTCTACATACAGTTTACACCTTATTACAAAAACTAAACCGTTCTATATAAGGTCCCTGGGGTGGAATTCTAAAAAAGAATTCTTACCTAAATTATTAGTAATTTTATTTATTTAATCAGGAAAATTACTCACTGAGATTAAAAATATATTTTACAGACGTGTCCTGGTCAAGATGGGAATCAACAAAACACACACTCACAAATTAAATAATGAAAATAAAATGAAATAAAAAATCCACAATTTTACATTAATGGCAGGATAATGCAAAAAATTATATTATTATTAGATTAACAATTTTGCAATAAACACACTCTATTAAACACACTCTGTAGTTGAATGTCAGCTTCAAGATCATTCCATGCAGCTAACTTAAAAGTATTTCTCCCATTACATTGGGAACTTCCTATAGATAGACATCCAGTCTGTTATTATGGTGTTCATCTATTTAAATGATTTTCCTATTTTGGCTCATTCTGTGAAGCGGCTTTGAGAATTTATCTAAAGCGTATATAACCTTAGATTATTATAAAAGTTGAATTGTTATTAACATTAAACCTATTATTAATAGTAAAGTAATAATAATAATAATAATAATAATAATAATACATTATAAATACATTTTCACAAGTCATTTGTGTGTGTGCATTATTAAAGAAATATGGCCTTGTATTTCAGCTGTGGAATGCGTTTACACGTTGCGTCTTTTTAGGCCACAAAGGGACTTAAACCAGATAAAACTCAAAACATATTTGTTTACCCTGCAGAAACACAATCTACTATTCTATTATGAAATAGACAACATCAACCTGCATCCCCAAAATACAATGCAGTGGATTTAACGCCGCGTGAATATCCAAAGCGTTTCAAGCATCTCCTCTTCACTTCAGACTTACCAGCTCTGATCTGAGGCTGCTGATCTCTTTGATGTAGCTCAAGATGTACTCGAGGGAGGTGTTGGCCAGCTTGCGGAGTTCCACCAGGTCCAGGTCGTCCCTCATCTTCTGGGTCATCGTGCGGTTGAGCATGGTGGTCAGGTTCTTCCTCTGCGCCCGGAGCACCACGTTATCCAGCGACAGCTTCTGGAAGCTCTGCTCCAGGTCCTGGATGCGTGCGGGCTCGGCGGCGTCCTGCTGCTTGCCGTAGACCAGGAAGAGCACCAGGCTGACGATGATGAGCGACTGGATGAGAGAGCTGAAGAAGAGCACCACGCGCATGTAGTACCCACAGCTCTTGCCGGAGCGCTGGTGGGCCAGCATCTTCTTCTTCTGCGCCTGCATGCTGTAGTGGGACGCCGCGGGGTAGCTGCCGCTGTTCATGTCAGACGGGACGGGGAACCCCACGCGGCACCAGATGTTCGCCTAGGAGACCCTGACTAGAATAAAGAAAGACACAGCTCTCAGCAAGGCACGACGGTGAGAGGACGCTTGTGTTCCTGGACCCTCGGTGGCTTGTCGACAGGAAGCCGGCGTTGTCCCCTGTGCCCTCTTAAAGACTGAAGACTACCGTCCAGACGGCATCCATCACGCTCTCCGGGAGACAAAGACCCCCCCTCTCTGCCCCACACGCTCAAGCTACGCCAGACGTTTCCTCTTGGCAACCGCTGCCGCGAGGGCTGTTCCTACGGTGACTGTGGTGTAAACACCGAGCAGCGCTTATAAACTGCCGCTGACGTGCGCTCTCGCTCCGTGTTTGTGCTATCTGGCGTCCTGTCTGACCGGGGGCCCTGCCATTGGTGGAGCCCCCGACAGAAGTAATGGAAGATATGACCACAATCACAATCTCAGAGTCACACACACACAAACACGCACACGCACACAATCACACACAGTTAATAATGAAAGCAGCTAGGGTCAGATAGCAAGAGGCACCACGTCCTCTTTGTTGACGTGCTAAACATCATCTTGGGAGGAAATGAGGACAAACAGCGCCGTTAAAAGCTGCTGTGGTGACACAGCCAACAGACACAGGATATATTAAAGATAACACGCCACATAAACTGTCACTGTGGATTATATTGAAGATGGAGCACTTTGTTTATCGTCTGTGGCTAGGATGCAGATTCCATCCTGTAGTCCTTTGATAGCTTAAATGATAATAATAATAATAATAATAATAATAATAATAATAAAACATTTTATTTGAGGACGCCTTTTAAAACACTCAACGACATCTTACATTGTAAATACACATATTTAAAGACAAATACATTTGCAGGAGCACACATTTCTGAAAGATAGGATACACATAAAATAACAATATGTGTGGATAAATAAATAAATAAATGTGAAATAATAAACTTGTTTGTTTGGGGAGGGCGGAGAGATAAAATAGCTGAGTGGAACAAGGTGTTGAACCCACCTATTCTGTAGTCTAAATTGGGACTTATCTAGCCTAACAAAGGTACAAAATAACAAAAATTCAGTTAAACATGTCAGATGTAAATAAATAATATATATAATAATATATAAATAATACATAAATAAATAAATAAATGTATGTCTGTTTGCTGCAGCCAGAGAAGTTTACAGGCCCCTGGATCTGCACATTTGGCAAACATTCGGATTCAATAATCATAATATTTGGTTCTGTTCCTCATTTGCCGCACCACAACATGACTGCTCAAGAGTAAGCCCAAAATATCATCATCTTCATCAAGTCTGTCAAAGTTGAACAGCAACACAATAACAGACAAGGACAGGAAAACCACAACACAATACACTATAAAAGTGCCACAAATCCATAACGCAATGCTGTCATTGCCAGGTTAAAGTGAAGGTCATGGCCACAGAGCCCTTAGAATGATTAAGCACTTTAAGCATGTGTGTTATGAGGACACATGAATATATGGAAGTCCATTTATTAGGCTTTTAAATATATTCTACAACCGTGGATGTTTTTAACAAGCACATGTTCAAAACATGACTAATATAATAACCAGTATGCTAAATGTTACAATTAGTTTAGAGAATACTTTTTCTATTCGTGAAAAGTTGCATTTAAATATTAGGAGAATACATTAGAATTACTGGCAGCCTCATAAATTAAGCATTATGAAATAAATGTAGCTAATTAATATGCAATTTAAAAGTTTTTGTTTTTCCACTTTACAACCATATATCATTGTCCCCTATGTTTTTATATTTAATTGAAATATTCAACGGTATATTCACATTGTAGATGCAGTAGAATACATGTTTTTTATAGCTCAATAACATAATATATAAATAAATAAATAGGGATTATGTTTTGACAAATTGTAGGTTTACCAATTATGGTAATGGTAATCCAATACAGCTTTAGTAGACAATGAAAGCAACATATAATCAATACTGCTTGCTATTGCAGCTCTTTAGGTTATAAAAAGGAAAGCACATACATTCTTTATTCATTATTATTATTATTATTAAGAATGGCACACACTGCCATCTAGTGGAAGGGTATTTAGGCCAAGGACCCCTTGGCTGATAGAAACACGGCACGTAAATTGCCGGACCAACAATGTGTAGATCTGCCAATAGTGCCATGTATAAATGTAGGCCACTAACTAAGCAAATAAGTATTGACAGATTATAGCATAGGTTGTGTTAATGTATATTTTCTGACATTTCTGTCGCGACCCGACTCCGGATAAGCAGATGACGATGGATGGAGTTCAGAATAGTACCGCTGTGCTCCACAAGAGGGAGCATCTGCACCATTTCAAAACCACTGCTTTCAATTCTTTGTGCTTGTATACCAGTTTAAACACATGCACACACACAATCATCATAAAAATCCCTAAAATAGACACAGGCTTTGGTGAGGCAATGTCCATACTTTACTCCTAAAGGGGCCATTGGAGATAATAGTTTTGTGACTGAAAACTGTGTATTTAGTCTCGCTCACCTACACCTGTATTCCAACCCAGCCTGTAGACTAGAGTATTCAAACTGGTCTCAAACTGAGCAAATAGCAAATCGTCCTTTGAGGGGCGCTATATACTCTGTGGCACAATGTCTTATTGTCCCTTTAAACCCAGAAAAAAGCCTCCTCCCCCACAGAGATGTTTGGCTAATTGGCAACTTGCTTTGCAGGATCTGGTTACCGTGTCAACACAGTGTTGGTATTTTAGCGTGCTAGTGTGCTAGTGTGCTGGTGTGCTGGTGGGTACAGTATGTGGGCGAGTGTTTGCTT
>JAODLL010078575.1:5163-15874 GCA_026546735.1 Forbesichthys agassizii | reverse complement strand
AGCTATTGTTTATTAAGCTAGGGTACTGCTTCTGTGTTAAACATTATTAGCAAACATTCAGTATACTGTATATAAGAGACCTACTGACCAGCAATTCCGAACGCCCAAATTGTGATATTTTCAAACCGCATACTGTTAACTTAACCCCAGCTCTCTCGCATGCTAATTGACTGTAGTGTACATGCACTACAGTTTTGATTAAATATGAATTATATTCATATTCATATATTACTTTCCACACCTGCCATATGTACAATACAGTAAGTCCTGTATATAATGATGATATATATATATATATATATATATATATATATATATACACAGTATATATATATACGTCATTAACATTTAGCTCTGGGATCCGGACTCAAGCGGAGGCAACCTCCTCTTACGTGTATAGTTCAACTTAACCACGTCTCACGTGTATAGTTCAACTTAACCACGTCTCATGAGAGACACCTGAAAAAGGCCGTTAATGTTCCTTTTCTGACCCACTTAATTTCCCGACTGGATCCATTACTCAACCGTCATAGCAAAGCGTCATTGCAGAAGAACAAAAATGCAGCGTGCCTTTTACATATAATTATTTTAGTATATTGTATTTGTGAGTGTACAGTATGGGCAGTAACAAGCTAGCCATGAAATGTCAGGTCATCAGAACACCATGAACACTGCACTCTTGCTGAAAGGGTTCAAGGGAGTCAGCAGGATAAAATCTCCAATGTAAATCCAATCTAATGAACTCACCATAGTGTAAATTAATGGAATTTATATATGAAGGAGTTCTGGCCTTGTACGACAACAGAATGGAAATCGTACTAATTAGTGTTACAGATGGAAGGAATTTCCCATCATGCAGTGACAACGAGGGGAACATATTTGACAATGTCTACACATGAACCGTAGCACAGCACACACAACATACGGCATTTTGAATAGAAAAGGTTAGAGGTGATACCTGCAGTGTTCCTGTGACCGAGGCATGAGAATATCTCTTTGTTTCACTATTCTGTTCTGGATTTTGTGGGCCTATTTTTTTATTGTTGCAGTTGCAGCCTAAATTGTCATATTGCGCTTTAGCTTTAAAAAAAACAATGCAATGCATGTGGCGGTGTTCTTAAGCATGTTTTGGCAATTAAATAAATAAAAATCTAATTTAAACAGCTGAAGACAGCGGAGCAAAAATAGGAGTCATAATAATGACAATAGTGTACCGCACACGGAGCTCGGATTATAACACACACAAGGGATTGCAATTTCATTCCATGCTCAGGACACAATTTCACCTCTATATCTTTACAGAGAGAATACACTTATTTTATATCAATTAGAACGTTGGTAAAATATCTCACTGGGTTGTCCACGTTTCTTGCAAATTCAGAAATCTCACAAATCTCACAATATGCTTTAAATACTCTATCTTTCAGAACATTGTAATTTGAGTTTCACCATGACAGATTCACGTCAAATCACCCACCGTTAGTGCAGTTAAATTCTCTTGGCAATGCTGTTGTCTTTTCCTTAAGCTTGCACGCATATGCACACAATCCTGTGGTTCATGGGTCACACCATATTGAGTAGTGTGTTTTGATGTATAGTTATCAAAAATGACCGGCACTTGTTCCACCACATGTGGTTTATCCCAGAACCAGTGGTCATTTTTGTTCGTAAACATGAGATGTTCGTGTGGCACATCAGCATATTCAAAGTGGCAATGAGTCAAATTTCCAGAGATTGCAGTGATTGGACAACATTGCAAGTTCTCACAGAATTCACAGGGATTGGTTGAATTTGCATTAATAATTCCACATCGTAAAGTCCTGGAGGTGTAATGCGCAGGGTGTGAGGCGGGTTAGCGCGCAGGATGCGAGCTGAGGTAACGCGCTGTGTTCGTATTTCATATACTATTTTTGCAATTTATTTATAGAATTCTCTAAAATTAGGCTTAATTTGTTCGTGTTTTGTGATTAGAACTAGCAATATAATGTATCTGCTTTTTATTAAACATGGCAGGCACAATGTTGCCTAATAGATTAATTAGAGAGGTCAGTTGACTAGGCCAAACAGACTAATTCAGGATAGGCGCCTTGTAAAATGAACGCCCCCCAGTTATTTAATTCAATAGCAACAATTTCAGCCTTGTTCCATCTGTGTTTCCCTGCCACCACTGACGTGCAGGCTATGTCAATGTGATCCTGGAGAAAGCTCTTGTGTTGTATGTTGGGTTAATATATATACAATCATGTATATAATTACACTGTAGTGTTTATTTTATGAGGGTGTCTGTTCACACCTGCTAAAAAGATCCAAACTTAAGGAAAAGTTTGTTGTGTGAACCAAACAAGCTAGGTGTGAAAGCACTGTAATGCTAAATTGCAGATAATTGGGCCAATAATTAGTCAAGCTGAATTATTTATATATCCTTTAATTACATTATAGTGTCAAATGACCCGCAATCAGCACACAAAAGCTCTCTGGTGCATGAGCTAATAGTATACAAATAATTAAAGGTATACTGAGAAAAAGCACAGTAGGATACAAGTTTAGCTTTTTGTAAACTGTTTTTTTTTCTTCTAGTTGAATACTGTTGGTGGTTTTGATTTGTGGTTGCTGATGCACCATCAAGACCACATGTTTTTTTATTATTTTGTTTATTATATATTTGTGCATTTTCATAAACATTTTAATATATTCCTTTTTGGGCAAGATGTAGAGGTGTAGAATACCTAACCAAACTAACTTTTTGACTGCAACAAAATCCCTCTTTTAAAATGATTCCAATGGATTAAAACCAGCAAGCATATTTATAAGCAACACACATGACATCATGCATATCAAGAGCTACCCATAATGCAAACAATGCAACCGCACTGGGAGTAGTGATGGGCAATACAGAACTTTTATAATTCAATATGATATCGATACTTTTTGTTGCAATTTTAATGATACCGATAGAGATAGGATATTGTAATAGTAATTTTTTCAATATTATAATATTATCACCAGCATTGATGTGCCATCACAGTACAGTCATATACATAATTTACAGTTCAAAAAACAAACTATTACTTTCAGGAAAACCAAACACAAATACTGTATTTTGGCATTTTATTATATAATTTACTTTATTTGATTGTTAATAAATATTTCCCAACCTTATGCCTACAAATACTGTAGCAAAACACCACACATGTTTCCTTGTTTACAGAGTACATGTGACTGTGTGCAAGGTGGGCTTTATTCTCATGTCACACAGGTTCCCATAGTCATGTGACATGGGACAGCTAAATGTACATGGCCCATGGCACGTGACTGAAAAACTATTACCTAAGAAAAAACTAGCACGCAGTATGTAGGCTACTGACTGTGAGAATGTTTGGAAGTGATGCAGCCACCCACGTTTTATAATATAATATTATTATCGATACTATTTAAAAAGTATTGATACCAAAAGAGTATCTTGTGAGTATCGAAGTACCAATCCTGCAGTATCAATTTGCCCATCCCTAATTGGGGCCTTGCGTTAACCAGGGCCCAGTGAACGCAGGTCCTTATTAACGATCAACCAGGCCCTCTAATGTACAACTCTGCCTTCAACCGAGCTTCCGAGCTGGTCAAGCTCCAGATAGTCTCGCAGAGCCAGCCTTGGGCTAACTGTGTCAGTACCCGCCAACTTGACATGCAATGTATTTTGATTGACATGCCTGACAACACACTATTTAACTCAATGACCAAGTCAGTTAAACTTGCAATGAGGAACACCAAACAGCCTGTCTGTTTTACAGGTATTGTAAATATGTAACACTAGTATGCTACGGTTACTGTTAATAAAATTAATAATGAATAAATAATAAATTTAACACTTTAAATGAGTAAATAAAGCACTGCACTATCGTTGCAATGGAAATTATGGAGACATGCTTGTGAGTGACAATGCTAACAGCCAATGGATATTGACAGTATTATTTCCCGAAAGTCAGAGAGTCAATTGTCGGGCTTACCAGTCACACAAAAAGCCTCCCTCTACCGCCGACGTGCCTACAACTAGAGTCTAGCTGGTTTTTAGCCTTTTTGATAGTGGGACACGATACAATACCAAGCCTATTGTGTGCATGTTTAACACTAGAACCGCCAAGAATCTCTGTATACCTAAACAGCCAACGGGTCGAATTGACCTGTGCGCCTAGATACTGTGTTTCTAGTACTGGCACATTGATTCATAGTGACGGTGCCTCTCTGATTTGCTTTATTTATCCTACTGTCTGTTTTTCTTCTTCACCACAAGTTTAATCTCATTAATTTGATGAGCGCCACATGATGATTTATGAGGTAGTGACTCATTTTATTAAAATTGATGGGGAAGTTTGTTAAGAGACATGCATGCATGTTTTAATAAGGAATTCATTATCGATATTTGGTGGCAGCGTATCAATAACGTAACACAAAGGCGAATGATACGATATATTGCCATGTTGATATATTGTCCCACCGTAGTTATAAATATAGGCTACTATATTATTATGCTGCAGTAGCCTACAGCACTGCTGATATTTAGTGGCCTATAACGCACATACTCCCACTTGTATTGTATTACATTTCTTTTTTACATTCAAGCTTATATGCATGAAGTCCCCATGGAGTCTACACTATGTGGAAATAGCCCCGGGGGTTCTCAATCGCTTCGCTTACCAGAGTAACATCTCTATGACTTGAAAGTTAAAAACCCCATGAGATTACTTTTTGGAGATCCGGTGTGTTCCCACCACACTGATGCTCCCGGCTCGGCGACGAATAGCACAGTCACACAGTCAGGAAAGCCCACAGTCAGGAAAGCCCACCTCGGGCAGTGTGTGCCAAGGCTTGGGCTAAGATGGCCTGCTAACCTCATCAGTTACCTTAAATAAAAGCAGCAAGTTTTCCCTCCATCCTCGCACCAGCTATAGCATCCCCACAGGGGCCAAGAATGATGCATTTATGGAGATTACATGCGCCAGTGGAGAAAGAACCAATTACCTGCTGGAAAGCGCCTGTGTTCAGAGCCTCGATATACCGGTAGCGAGAATCCACGCTAAGCATGCTTGCTCAGCCGCACCCCCATAGCGAAACAAAAGGGATTTAGCAGGCTCTGTTCAAATCCATAGGCTTTGGCCTCATCTTGGCTCAATGTGTAGACCTTTTTACAAACTGATTTAGCCTGTATTACTAAACCGCTGGACATGGATCCGGCCTTAGGTAGAGCCAGAGCAGCACATATGTACATACAATGTGGGCCACGGGAGATATTGGAGAGGCTGTTGTGAAAACCACCATGATTGCTTGGACAAAGTACAGACATGTGCTTAGCATGGATCAGAACAAAAAGCTGGAGCGCATCATAAGACCATGTGCTGCCTTTAAAAAGTCTGAAACGGTGACAAAAATGTTTTGAGAACAACATCCGGTTAAGCCCCAGATAATGAAATCATCTCAGAAATGGAAGCAAGAGATTTTGTTCCCCCTGCTGTCTAGAGAATAGTGAGGTGCAGCTATGGATCTGTAGTCTCTGTGACAGGGTGACAGGCCCCCAGGGGTGGTATGGGAGCCTGGGTAGGGAAACAGGCTGAATGGGGAAATTACCATGGCTGTGTTGCTGGAGTCAGCTTAACCAGCCAGGGATAGCCTGTTCCTTCTCTATTTACCGTCACTGCGCTGAGGATCTACAATAGCCTGATTTCTCATGGTAATTACATTCTAGCAAAACATAAAGGACAAAGATGGCGGGGGTTTAATAACAGTAATGAAGTCACAGAGTAATGGGAAGCGGCTGAAGCGAAAATAATGTATTGATCTTGGATTTCAGAATACATACACAATGCCCTGCGATGAGTTTATATCTTGTCAAGAATGCTACTGGTTGGGTCCCCTATACCTTGACCAGAAGTCATATGTCCTTACTGCAAAAACAATATTTGTAATTATAATGGAACTTTGTACTATGCTATTTTTTTTAATTTTTTTTTACTATGACTCTTTCTGAATACAGTATGTGTCTGTTTTGGGCTACTGCTAAAATGCATTTTCAATATTATTATTAAACATGTTTTGTCAGGTTCCAAATACAATTTGGGATGGAAAAATTGGACACATGAAGCATGATCGATGTCATGAGCATAATCCATTTGAGACTCACATTGCATTTGATATTGTATTACACTAACCTTATGTTCGCACAACGTAACCGGCTGCCATTCAACAGACAAATGGCAGTTGCAAGCAAACTAGGCGAGGATAAAATAGACTAGAGGTCTATTTTATGCAAATACTGAATGTTGGGACGCAGCAACTACTGTAGGCTACCAATGGGAGTGAAGGCAGTGTCACATATTATTATTATATATCTATATTATATATATCATATTACTGAACTGGTCCCACCAAGTCACACTTTTATCTAGGATATACAGTATATATATATATATATATATATAGTATGCAAAGCTGTGGACAAATTTAAGAGACCACTGCAGCAGTTTCTCCGATTTTTAACTTTTTATATATTAACATGTTTTACTTGCATGTAATATATCTAATTGTATATTTATAGAATGTTTCTATTCATGCTATAACATTTTGAAGAATGTGCAGTGGTCTTGTAGGTTTTTCTGTGGCTGTATATATAGTGTTAGTATTTAATATACATATTTAAATTAAAATAGATACATAAGCAATAGCCCACAGCTTGGTGTTTCAAAGGGCTTCCCAATAATCCCAAAGAGGTCAATTAGGACTGATTTCCTACTCTGAGTGGCCCAGATGTGTAATCATAATAAATCAAACAAAGAATAGTGTCAGGGTTTGTATTGTGTGTGTGTGTGAGAGAGAGAGAGAGAGAGAGAGAGAGAGAGAGAGAGAGAGAGAGAGAGGTTAAGTACAGCAAGTGCAGCGGTAAATATTCCTCCACTAAACAGATGGAGGGGTCCCGACAGCATGACAAATACTCAGACAGCTGACAGACACACCTTAGCACCCCCCTCTGGCTGGGGCCAAGGTCACTGAGGCAGGTGGGCGGGGGTTGTCTGAGAGCATGCTTGGTCATCCAAAAGAGGAGTTTAGTGGGCTACACCTGAGATGGATGAGCCACTGTCTATTGCACTCCACAGCTGATTTAGTTAATCATCCAGGGCATGAGAGAGATTTTCCAGGGTGTAGCTATATTTATACATCATTGTGATGTGCTCGTAACTCTCTGTGTGTTAACTATGAGTTCTTTGTTACCGAAATACAGATGTTTGGCATAGTGTGAAAACTAAACGAATCATAATGTACAGATATTTTCTGTCACATATACTGTATGTGGTACAAAGCCAGCATGCAGAAACCATTCAAACCAAAATTAATCTCACAAACAGCATGCCTCATTTAGAGTGATGTCTGACATCGCCTAGAATTCCCTACCTAAGAATGAACTGATTTAACTGCCAACAAATATTGTCTATGAAGTCAATGTAAACATTACAATAAGAAAACACAGATTATAACTATTGTATGAAGATAATTACAAAGTGCAGAACATAGAAAAGATGGAAGGGTGAAGGGGATGGGAGTATATGGAGAAGAAATGAATTGCAGAGATGGAGGATGGGTGGAGATAAGAAGGAATGATGGTAGGAGAGGGAGATGCCAGACAGGTGAGATTAGAAGGACCGTATTGGATGACGGAATATTGAGACTCTGTGCTAGGAACACATACACACACACACACACACCATGCATAAACTCTTAGACCCTGCTGCAGAAGATTTAGAAGATTCTTTTTTTCTTTTCATTAAGTGATGCTATCTGCCTCACACTGTACATTCCACATGTCCATATTTCTGAGCGTATAGTGCATTCTGATTGGCTAACAGCGCACACAAAGCAACCAAGAACCTCATCAACAAGGGTGTCTCTATTTTTTATTTTCCTTTTTTTTCTTCTTTTGCTTGGCTATAGCTGACAAGGATGTGCACCATTCTGGCATACATCCCATGGTTTCAATCAATACCCGCCTCTCTTTCTACTGGACTATTACCAATTGATACAGTAAAGAAAAAATATATGATTATGTGCAACCAATGCATTTATTTGAAAGAGAAAAAGCAGAAAAAGCCACAGGTGCCACAGGGATTTCTATCTGATAACAGCCTTGATCCAGTTTGTGTTACATAAAAAGTAAATGGACACATTTAAATCAATATTTGTCTTGTATATGAATGACACAAATAATGTATGCTGGCATTACATACACAAGATACAATATTTTACTGCTTATTGCAAACAGTTTAAAGAAATGCCTGTTTACTACTGAATAAAATACAAATGGTTGCCATGAGGATCTCGACAAAACTTATTTCATGATTAACACCTATGGATATCGGTTTTGGAGGATCTTATTTCTAATACAATATCTATTGGTCGGAGTTCTCCGCAATGTTTACTTCTCTTGAGGCAGTGTTGCCAGAAATTGGTAAGGGAATTGAGTCCTGGCTTGGGAATAACATTTCTAAAGATGTGAAATAGATTCCCTCAGGTTTCAATTCCAAAAGTGTCTATCAAGTCTGAAATTAAAATGTACCTGTGTCTATGCGTGGTGATTTTCTTGCTCCATTAAAGGATACGCATTTTGCTTATGTTGTGCTAGTAATTGTCTATTCTCTTACATTTGATGAGCCAAGTAGGAAATCAGTCAATGAGAAATCATTTGACATGGCTTGGACAGCAACAAAATAAGCAAAGTGAAAGGATGAGCAAAGTGTGGTCTGTAAACATACAGTAACCACAGATGGAAAATGACAAGAGAGGGCAAGAGAAAGATGGATAAAATGTGTCCACACTGGTGGTAACAAACAATGATTTCAAGGCAAAGTCACCCAGCAAGATCTTCCTTCCTGTTATCAATCATATCCTATTACACGAAAATACCAGAACAAGCGCTACCTGCACTGAATTGGACAGATAATGGGTTGTAGCAGGAAGGCTCCAACACCGTTTCAACCTGGGTTTCTGCAGCACTTACACAGAGAGTGCCGTGAATCACACTTTTCTCCGTTGGGAGAAAGAGGAAAAAAGAAAACAAAAAATATGTTTTTCTGGAATGTCCTTACATGATAAATTTGTACTGTATCTCAATAGGGGATGAAGTTTAAACAGTACATTTATTTAAAAAGGTGACGTGTTCTCTAAGCACACGTTGTTGATAAAGTATGAGAATACATGATTTTCTGTCAAATTCTAGCGAATGGGAGTACGAGAAATAACGACACATTGTTATGTCTCTGTTCTGATCGCACGTGTGCTGGGTTTGCTGTTAGCTATATGCTAATGTCCCAGACCCTCTCCTCTGGGTGTACCGCCATGGCCAGCTGGACAGCTTTGAATGTATACCTTTTAATGCATGTGTGCATATGGAGGGCAGAGTTATGTCAAAAGCTCTTTACAGATACAGCATGTGTGCATTCATGTGGGTTTATGTGTGTCTGTGTGGATTAGCCTAGTGTCTTCAAAACCCCAGCTAATGTGGTGTATCACGACCATGCAGTCATTCCCTAGAGGAAAGGTGGAAACTACGGCTGTTTTATCGTAAAGCTACCTTATTTGTGTTATTCAGCTTTCTTCTTATTTTTTTCTTAAGGAAAAGTTAGTGGATACAAACATGTTTCCAATTCACTTTATAATCAATAGATACAGAGTTGTAGGCAGAGTTAGAGAAGGTTTGCTAACGTCAAGCTCAAATCATACAAACTCCCTTTGAAGCTCCACCCCACACATTGGAAATGCATTGCAAAGTCTAGGGCATTGTTGTGAGCGGTGTTCGTCACTGTTTATGTTGCTATTTACAAAGCCAGGGCTGTGTATAAGTACCAGATTATTTGATAGAGAACGTTAATATAGGGACTTCAATGAGGTAAGTGAGTGTTCAATATACCATAACGTAAATTAGTAGGCTACATGTAAAAATGGCATGCTTTCAAATTGATTGACAGCGTCCTGAAAATACAGGGCAGCAACTTATAAAAGTTGATGGTTTTACTTCAAAGAGCTTCTCACAAAGGTTTTACAGAAGAAATGATGCAATCGTCAAATAGGTTGGCCTCACATTTCACTGCGCAACACCACCAAAGCAAGACCGCCCACTGCCCACTGATCCTCTAAACAGCATTGTTTCAAGAGCCTCCGCCAGCAGGCAGTCAAAACTCACTTGTCAACATATCATATAATGCTGCTTCCTACCATTACTTGAAGCAGGTACTTATTGTATGTATTTTGAAATAGAGATGTGTTTAAATTGAAATAATCTCTCTCTACACGTCATTATTGGACATATTCAATGTTTTTTTTCTTTTCTTTTTTTCTTTTAAACAAAATTGCTTTCCATCACTACTTGTTATATAAACCTGAGTTATTTTTAAACTGGAAAGTGTGCTGCTGCCAGATTTACATATGAAGTGAACTGTGTTCTTATATACTGTTAAGGCTTTGTTTTCTCTATTTTGATTTGATGCTAATACAGTATCTCTGCACTAGTTCACTCTGTCCAGGTAAGTCAAATACAAGACACTAAATAATATACCTAGTAGCTTAGCACTGTGTGTATTTGTAGAGCGAGCAAGAGAGAGAGAGAGAGCGAGAGAACATTTAATATTGCAAGTATTCATCTTGCTTTTTCAATTCCAAGCACTCTCCCTCCATTTAC
>JAODLL010078553.1:0-15875 GCA_026546735.1 Forbesichthys agassizii | reverse complement strand
CCTAGAGGGATAATATACAACAGAAACAGAATCGGGCCCAGGACAGAACCCTGTGGCACCCCACCCGAAAGTCCTGCAATTAGAATGTTCCTGAATTTTCTGGAAGTTTCAGGAATCTTTTAGAGCTTTCTTGAACTGTCTAGAACTGTCCCGCAGTATCCATAGAGGTATATAAGGTGCTTTAAACCAACATTTCAGTATTGTTATTGCTGAGTAGGTATAAAGTGAGTAGTGGTTGCATAGGACTATCGAATTAGATGGCATCAAAAATTTAGGGTGTACTGAGAGCCAGTGGGTTTCCATCATCATGGGGTCTTGGACATTGACTTCATATTTCTGTCAAAACTAAAAACAATTGTATCTATTTATTTTTATTATATTGTCCATGTTATAATTGTGACGACAGATAAACACAGTTGGTAAAAACATCCCTGAAAATATTGAATGTTGCCAAATGTCAATGGAAAGGAAAACTTAATTTCTGAACATAAACACAACTTTCTTAAACCTGACGAAAGGCTTCTGCTCTCCACCTTCATACACACCACACATTTAATATTTACAGTTTGTCATTTTAAATAAAGTTACTAAAGCAAATTTTACCTTTGATTGTTTTGAATGGCTGGCTGACCTTATGACCTATATTAATTAGTTGTTATTATAGCCTTTATTTCTATTTTTGCTGATCTGAGATAAAGAAATACTATATTTTACTTTTACTGCATTCTTATCCCCCAGAAGTTACCGTATTGGTCCGAATATAAAACTGTGTTTTTTTTTCTTTAAATGCGTCTTAAAAAGTCACGTCGTCTTATATTCGGGTCTAGACAAATGGAGTCCATTACTTGTAAGCCAGTTAATGCACTCATCCCGCTTGTAACTAGCATACAGATGCATGAAATACACACAGACACAGGATCGTCTTGAACAAAGCAATTCAAATGTCGGTCAAGTTAAACAACTGAGGAGGAGTTACGATGCTAATTTTAAAATCATGGTGATGCTGCACAGTTATCAAACAACTCTCAAGCAGCCAAGAAATATAGTGTCACTAAATGCAATGTTCAAAGATGGAGGGCACAAAAAGACCAACTTAGAAATGCAAACAGTAAATGAGAATCTTACAGTGGTCTCAATAGCAGCTGCTTCCAAGAGTGACAGGGGAGTGTGTCAGTACGTGACTAAAAAACGAAATGAAGGAATGCCCATAAAGCCGCCATTCAACTTAAGACATTGGAAATCGCCAAAGAGCTAAATAACCACAGATTTCAAAGCTCGGATGGTGTAGAAGAATGGTAAAAACGGTACAGCAAGTTTCCCCCAATATACATTTACATTGTTTTCTACCATTCTACTATTGTTTTCCCTCTGCCATCTACTCTACATCATCCCGCTTCTCCCCGGTGTTGACCTACCTGTAAGATGTAAGATGAGAGATGCCTAATCCCTAACTGCTCCCGGTGGTTGGTCGCGACTTGCATTGCAGCAATCTCCTGGATGTCATCTTCAAATATGTATCTTGCATATACCATCACCTGTGGAATTCCAGCCACATCTACTGACTCATCTAATGGAAGAGAAAATATATTGGGCTGGTTTATCTTTTATACCACATTGTATGTCAGCAGACATATCTCTGATTCTTTTAGCCACTGTGTCATTGGAAAGTGGGACTGCATCCACCTTGTTTAGCTGCTTCCTTGCCCAAGAGACACAGAAATCCCTCAAGCAGGGTTTGATTAGCTCCTTCCCTATATTGTGGGGTTTCTTTGCTTTGGCAATGTTCAGGCTGACCATATATGAAGCTTCCAGGGCAGCTCTGTTCCCTTTGAAAGCCTGTTGAGGGCAGGAGAAGAAACCCTATTCTAAAATACCATGAAGTGTCTGCTCCTTATCAGAACGTAATTCCCAGCCAGTTTATACTGCGACAGTTGTGTCATGCATGCTATTAGACAAGTGTGTTGTGATGCTTGTTAAAATGGCACAACATTTTGTAGCGACATTAGTAGGTTACTATATATTTAAAGATTGTGTTTCAGTTTAACTACTTCTCTCCCTGGTTCCCTTGGCGACTCCTTTACAGTGGATTATTTAGTCAGCCAGTTTACCCTCGTCTTTTCTTGTCTGCCCTTAAAATGACAATATTGTTTATTGTGATTATTTCTGGGACAATATATTGACCAACAAAAAACAGGTATCATGACAGGCCTACACGCGACGGTGCTACCTGGAAGACACTTGATATTTTTTCAAGCTATTTTCCTGTTACTCATTAATAAATACAAGCATGCTTCCTTTGTTTCTCAGAGACATAGTGGAAATCACGAAGCTATCATCATCTCTTGTTGTACAATACTGTATTTTCTAAATAAAGCTGTTCCCAGATTCATCACCATCCAACTTATGACTGGTCTTAGTTTATTGTGGTAAAACATACCATCACATTCCAATAGAATCCTATATTTAGAACTCAAAAAGGCTCAGACATATCTCGTGAAGTCTTTTAAGCCAGCGGCTCTGAAGCCAGTTGTAAACAAGGTCTACACATTTGTAGACATGTCTTTGACTCGACAGATGAAAGGTTATATTTGTAGCCTTTAGTTGGTAGGACATTTTATGGGTGCACATATCGGTGTAAATATAGCCGGTTGTGCCAATACAGGAACTGGAACTTTGTCTGTGCAACAGAAGAAACTGTCTTGAGAACTCGTTTGAAATATTGAATATTTGAGAAACTTGCCACACTGACAATAATACTAATGTAGGTCATTTATTTTAACAAAGTTTGTGGAACAATACGAAGCCCGAGGCTCTGTGGTTCTCCCTAAAATGTTATCTTTTCTATGCGTTTCAGCAAGCGTGTGGAAAAAGAAAAAAAACAGGGCTGCCATGTGTCAGATCGGGCATCATGTGGCACAAAAAGTAGTCTCGTCTTCAAATGATAATTTATTGGACGGTTCTTTGATAGTTTGACCATTTTAGTTGGGATGCAAATACTTAATTTAACATAGGCCTACTGGATATGGGGCATAAGAAAACTTTGAACAGCTATGTTGATTGAGGGCAACCCTGCAGTGTAATAAAGGGCAGGCCCGGATTGGGTTATCGGGAGCATCTGGACAATACCCGGTTGGGCTGGAGTGTTTTTTTATTCTTTTGCTGCCGTTACGGCGTGGCTCAAAGGCCATAAACTAAACATAACACAAATCTCCTAACAGTAACATAACATACAATTAGGTGTGAATGTCTGTAGGTGTATGTACTGAATGTGTGGTGTGTGTTGCATGCAAACTAAACAAAACCAAACAACAAATGCCATGTGTGGTGCCAGGTGGGTTAAAGTGAATAGTGTGCTGGGAGCACATGTGCAACCCAGCTGCAAAACTAACAACCAACAACCTATCCCAGCACCGCAAAGTGGCCAAGCAACCAAAATTCCACCCACAGATTAACCAGACAATTGGCTGACTAACAAACCATACCAACCATCTAACCAAATATCCAACCAACCAAATGTCCAAATAGCATGACGACCAGATAACCTTGTACTTGCACTTGTCGGACGGTGCAAGGTGGCCTCTGAGTGGTCCCCAAGGTGGTCTGAGTGCTCCCGAGGCAGTTGATAAACTGGCTCCACCCGCGATCTCCACCACACTAAGGAAGAAAAACAAACAGACTGGTGCCCTATGGAGAACAATTCTTAAGCCTAACAGGGGAATCTAGTTCCACATCTTTCCACACACACACCACCAACTGAGAACAGCCTCCATAACATGTACCACAACCTGGGACAACAAACAAAACTGCTCTCCTCCTACAACCACCAGACACACGCGACACTGCCAAAAGTCTGGCCCACAGACATAAAGACCAAAGAACTAAACATTAAGGAATAACAAATACAAAACTTAACACAACAAAGAAACAAACGAGCCCCTTGTTACGGCCTGGCTTAAAGGCCGTAAACTAAACATAACACAAATCTCCAAACTTGCATACATTAACAGAATAACATACAATGAGGTGTGAATGTCTGCAGGTGTATGTACTGAATGTGTGTGTTGCATGCCAACTAAACAAAACCAAACCAAACTAAACCAAACCAACATATGGCATGTGCGGTGCCAGCAGCGTCAGAGAGTGGATAGTGTGCTGGGGAGCACTCTTATAATGCCAGGCCAGGTAATGCCAATAAAGGCCAATTAAGCTCCAACCACATCCAGAGCAGGTATGTCACAGCCGCAATGGCCGGTATCGTCATGGCACTGGGTTGAAATGGATGCTGTCTCTCGGCTGCCTCCTGCACTGCACTCACAACAGCAGCCCACTCGCAAAGTGCAGTCTGCAGGTTAATTATGATGTAATTATTTGTTGGCTCCCCCTGACAACAGAACCTTGCAAATAAATAAATAAAATACAAAAATACAAATGGGGAATAGTCACTTTGATTGGAAACTTCAGTCAGTGGTGATGTTTATTGCAGAATGCAAGCAAGAATAAGACTTAATTGACATACAAATACAAAGACATACAAAGCTCAAAGGCGGCGTTGTAAAGGCAAGAATAAAAAAATAAAGCTCTTGAAACTGACTTGGCAAAATGTAGGCTACTAATCTGAGCAGCTTTTTCCTTAAACTACGGAGTAGCCTACACCAAATATAGATGATGAGACAGTCGGTAAGATAACGTTAAAATAATTGTAAGCAGTGCAAGATGCTATAGGCCATGCAAAACCGCGTTGTCTGCAAACCATCGTTTGTTTATCAAACTTTTTCTTGTAGCCCTTCAACAGCAGCAGCCTCTAGTCCAGTTAAATGAATATAGCCTTAGAATTGGAAGTGTGCATATGGTGTAGGTCATACCTGCTCAATGAAAAATGCCCACAGATACTGAATCATACCAGATGATTAAGCACTATTGTTATGAAACTGACTTAATCTGAAATCCAAGTCCACATATACATATACAAATCAACATATATATATATATATACACACATGCGGACACACACACACATACATGCATAATAAAATATTCACATGTACTTAAATGAGGCTCTAACTTTATGTAGCCTAGCTAAGTACATTACCAGTTATTTAAAGCTCAGTATATAAAGCTCATAACGATGTATGCTGAGACTGCCTTCAAATATAAGGTCAAATATCATCCCTTCTGAGGTTGGGGGGTTATTTACAGTAAGTGCCATGGGCTGTAGAGAACAGTGCTCTATTGCTCTTGACGTTTAATTACATTATTTTAATATGGGCTGGTCTAAGGCATGAGGGTTATATCATTTGCATAGCATCCTAATAATTTTGCATTCTATTCAATGACAATTTTGCCAGTATAAAAGCTGCTATCACTTCCCTAACAGTTCTTTTATGGTAAGGTCAGAGAAATATAAGAAGTTTCAACATATGAAATGCATTCAAGCCTGTGAGTATAATTTAACAAGTATCAGGGTGAATGCTGTTTGAAAAGGGGAAAATAATAGCGAATTATCCTGCAGACATGTGGGATGTATACATTGATATTAATGCAGTTTTAGCATTTATGATCAACAGGAAGAATGCCTTCATTAATTTTGCTTTAATCAGGAAACAGGAATATTAAGAACATGGGTCTATTTATTTACTTTGACAGAATAATGATATGCATGCACTAGGGATGGGCATTTGACATGATTCCACTACTATTACTATACTCACATGTATTCAATGCTGTCGTTCCACATTGCATATTTTACATTGAACATTTATTTTGTTATCAATCTGATCAAAATACCTCCACACTTTGCTTGCTAGACCGCCTACATTTATTATTAATTTAAAAAACGTTATAATTCATGTATTTTTTTATTACAGTTATAAGTATTAGAAATAAGTATTTGAATACTAACAGAATTTTGAATATACAAATATTCAAGTTATCGAGCCCATCCCTAGCATGCACACTATATTCAGAACACGAGAAAAGCCCGTAATTGAACCATAAATGTATTGGATTTTTGGGGGGAAATACACATTATGTTATACAGATTCTATAACATTGTTACTTTGTATTGCTACGTTGTTATTGCAAAGAAAACACAATTATTCTATTATTATAATTTCTGTTTCTACCAGAACTTAGAGTTATGAATCCTACTCTGATATTAATTCTACTCTTCTTTGGTAAGTGTCATTTACTTTTTAAAAGCCAATGCATACGTTTTCATGTTTTATTGTAGTGCTTCTGTCAGTGCCAGACCTTCCAGGGGCCCTAAGTGAAAATGTGCTATGAGACCCAGGCATGTTTTACTACAATCCTACCTGTTTTAAGATTGTTCGCTTAATCTGTTGGTCTAAGAATACATAGATTTATAGAACAGAGACAATACTAATTGAATATAATATTTTTGTATAGAATCTTAACATAACATAAGCTAGGCTTGTAGCCAATTCAGTGGTCTGGCCACTGAATTGGACCAATGGTTACTACCTGAATCTAGGTCCAGACATGTTAGTGAGTGCTCTGAAAAGTGGTTCTAATCAACTTTCTCCCTTCTTTGGCATTGCTGGCGATGGTGTTGGCTGAATAAATGTCAGATCATAATCCTTTATCTTTTAAATAGACAACAGGCCTATAGATGGAGAGTATTACTTTAACCACACAAGCTGCAAGACATAAATACTTGCCCAGCTAATAAACATCTGAAATGTTATGACATTTTCACTCAGGGGTGTACTCACTTTTGTTGCCAGCGGTTTAGACGTTAATGGCTGTGTGTTGTGTTATTTTGAGGGGACAGCAAATTTACTGTTCTACAAGCTGTACAATCACTACTTTACATTCCAGAAAATTGTCATTTCTTCATTGTTATCACATGAAAATATATGCTCACATATTTGCAAATATGTAAGGGGTGTACTCACTTTTGTGAGATACTGTATATGTATATTGTCTATAATTAATGTAGCATATAATGTGTAAAATGTGCGTTTGTTTGCTATGTCAAATATCCTTGTTTAGATATTTAGAAAATATAGGCTACTGTTTGCCTAACTAACATGATGGTGTTCATATAGGCTGTCTACATACAAAAAAAATGAATATTTTTAAAATATACCTAATTTATAATATTTCATCTGTTTTGTGCCCTAGATTAAAATTAATCTATTAATTTTTACCAGCTAAAAACTTATAGAATTATAATTATTAAATGCACTTTTACATACAGTGATCACTTTTTATCAGCAAGTCACTTTTGGGCACGACACCTGTAACATTAATGTTCTATTAAACCCACACCTACTTTTAGCACACATGTGCTTTTGACACCCACTTGCAGGTAATCATAATAATCATGACATGTTAAAGATACAAAGCCAGTAGGAAAAGTGACTTTTACAAAGATATCAAAGTATTCCCCCCTCCCCCCATCAGTACATTGCTTCAAGAGAGTGCAGTTCTTTTATTCCTGTTTTAATTTCCCGTAATAGCCTCAGCTGTGTATTGAAGTTAATTTTATTGATAAAACATTTGCCCCTCTATTCATAAACCAATCAAAATGCCACTGGGGACAGCAAACTGTATTTTAGCCAAGTGCACTGAAGCAGCCTATGGTAGGACATCATCGTAGCCTAGGCTACTACTTTGATCTGCTAACATTTAACTTCGAGAGGAGAGAACACAGTTTACCTGATTGATATTCTCGCAAATTTTCTTTCCTATTTTCGTTACCATGAAAGTTACACATCCTCTCATTCAATCGATCCACATTATGTGACCTGGGAAATGCAGTGAGAGTGAGGCGGAGCCCAGCCATAATTGCAGGGCCCTACACAGCTTGCATAGTGAGAGTATAGGACCGACCGGCACTGGCTTCTGCATAAGAAAATATGGTGTAGGGCATCAAGCGGAAGATTGAATTCATAGTGATTTATAGCAAGTATGAGTATAAGAGCTGTTAGACGTAACCTCAGCTCGACTCTATACTGTAAAAATTGCAGTTTTGTGCTCCAATATACAACCAGAAATATTTACAGGTCTTTCTCAAGTCAATATTTAGGCTGTGTGGCAGATTGAATTGTCAAATAGGTTATAGTTGCTCAGTCCAGTCAGGTCTTCTCTGTGAATTACTATGCTGCTGACTATTGACCTAAAAAGGTTGTTTTGTTCATTTGTTTTTTCATTTTTCGTGCTTTATTGAAAAGCGAATAAACAAATGATACACAGATTCTACATTCACTCACTACCTAGCTTCCGCAACATGACCCAATCCTTCAGAATCCATCTGAATACCTCAGCCCAACATTCTAATTACATTATTTATTATGGTCTGTGTACATCTATATTTATATAAAAATATTTTACATCGTATGAATTGAATATTTCCACAGGATTCAACATTCCCCCATCTTACCCATTCCATATATATCACTATGTAAACATACCAATGAATTGGACTGATGCTCAAAGTTACTGCAGAGAAAACTACAATGACCTGGCCACCATTGAAAATATGACAGATGTTGCAGAGCTGAATCAATTAAGTTATACTGGCAACCCCTGGATCGGACTGTATGACGACCCCAGAGCCTGGAAGGAATCTGTGATTCAAGATGTAAACTCCTGGAGGTGGTCAGTGAATGACACCATAAGCACCAGTGGATACTATAAGTGGGTTCAAGGAGCGCCAAACAGAAACGGTCCAAATGTGGCTTGTGTGATGTTGTATTATACTGGATATTGGTATGACTATGATTGTAACGCTAAATTTTACTTTGTTTGTAATGGTAAGTTTGGCAATGTATATAAATTACACTGCTCAAAAATATTAAGGGAACAAATCACAGTTCTGACCTCAAAAAAATTATACATGTTCAAAACCTTCTTTACTCTATCATTAGAGTATTAGTTAAGAAGAAAATTGCATAACAGTCCATGGAAACAAAAATCACCAATCACCAAACAAGTTATGGCTTGATACAAATTGACACCGGAAATCTAATAAAAAAATTGAATTCACAGGCTGATACAACTTGTATGACTTTCATCACAGCAACTCATAATGTGACTCAATCAATCAATCAAAGACCCTCATCAATGCCTTCATCACCCAGGAGCTGTTGTAGTATGGCCCCCATATGAATGTAGGCACTACAGACAATGTCTTTGCATGCTCCTGATGAAAAGGTGGGGGATGTCCTCCTAGACCTGGATCACAGCATCAGTGAGCTCCTGTGGAGCTATGTGGTGGCATCTATGGGCATACTCACATTTGGCCCAGTTAAACCGTGCCCGGGCACGTTTGACTAGTGTGATCGCTCCGTACCGTGCCCGTGTGCGGAATGAGCACGGGCATGATTCAAGACAACTGGGCCAAGTGTGAGTACACACTAATGCACCGATACATCCCAGCGAATCTCGGATTCAGGTCTGGGGAACGTGAGGGCTAGTCAATCTCATCAATGCCTTCATCACCCAGGAGCTGTGTACACACTCTGGCGACATGAGGCCAGGCATGGTCCTACACCAGAAGGAACCAAAGGCCCACCACCAGTGTAAGGTCTGAATGGATTTCATTCTGGTACCTAACAGCAGTCAGGGTACCCTTGGCTAGCACATGGCGGTCTGTGCGACCCTCCAAGGAAATGCCTCCCACACCATTTCTGACCCACCGCCAAACCAGTCAAGCTGGATGTAGCATGCAGCAAAACGTTCATCACTGTTTATCCAGACTCTTTCACATGCTCAGTGTGAACCTGCTCTCATCTGTGAAGAGAACTGATGAGAGCCCCAATGGCAGAGCTCTCTCTTTTGGTGTTCTCTGGCGAATGTCCATCAAGCTGCACGGTGCTGGGCTGTGAACACAGATCACAGTAGAGGACATGGAGCCCATATGCCACTATGGAGTCAGAAACATGCACACCAACTAGAGCTAGAGGTCATTTTGTAGGGCTCTTGCAGTGCTCCTTCTGTTCCTTCTCCTTCAAAGGAGAAGATACTGGTCTGCTGCTGGGTTTCTGCCAGAGCCGGTCCAAGACTTTAAAGGGCCCTAAGCTTTGACAGACGGGGCATCATCACAGCACAGCCTGTTTTTGTGGCATTGCTTTTTTTAACATGTCAGTGATAGACTGCCAGCTCTGACAGACGCAGCAGGAATGTATTAAACCATACAGTAGTATTAGCTAGCCAGGCCTTTTTATATAGCCTACTGCAATTTTTAATGATTACCAGCCATTGACATAATCCATCCATCCATTCATCCTCCCGTTGTCACCTTATTACTCAGTGCCAGCCTTGGATGTTCTGCCACCATAGGCAAGACCAGAAATGCTGCTTCGCGAATATCGACAGTGTAAAATAAGCTTAAGCCTGTCAATGACCCAGCCGAGTCAGTTCAAATTCACTAATCTCCTCCCATTGCGCTAAATTCTTCTATATGCGTGCTGAAAAAATGATCTGCTAGCCTACTTCTACACAGCGCTGGCTCCGTAAATATGAACATAAGGTGTCAAACACTGCTCACAACAAAGCCATTTGTTATTGGCTTCGCGATGTGGGGTGGTAGTGTGGAGGGGATATATACATTTTTATTTTAGCTCAAAGTTAGCAAGTGTTCTTAAGAAGGTTTAGGTTACATCCATCCATCCATCCATCTTCTCCCGCTTATCTGGAGTTGGGTCGCGGGGGCAGCAGCTTCAGCAAGGGACCCCAAACTTCCCTTTCCCGAGCCACATCAGCAAGTTCTGACTGGGGGATTCCTAGACGTTCCCAGGCCAGTTTGGAGATATAATCTCTCCACCTGGTCCTGGGACTTCCCCGAGGCCTCCTCCCAGCTGGACGTGCCTGAAACACCTCGCAAGGGAGGCGCCCAGGAGGCATCCTTACTAGATGCCCGTACCACCTCAACTGGCTCCTTTCGACGCAAAGGAGCAGCGGCTTTACTCAGAGTTCCTTACGGTTTAGGTTACAGGCTAATGATATTTCACATTGTACTCCATTACTTTTTTAATCAGTTGCACATGTATGCGCTCCTGCACGTCCGTGTATGTGTAACAAGCAGTGTACATACATTGTCCAACTGCCGTAGGCCCAAATCACACCAAGACACATCGCTAGAAGCGCGCCGCCAGCAAAAGCATTATTTTCCTATTGGTCGAGTCTAAAGTCATAATTTTTCATCTGCGATCACGTCCGCGTAGCTTGACTATGAACCAGCCCTATACTCTATGCAAGCTATGCGAACGTGAAAGAGCACGCCAGCCGTTTCATCTGAAATGGCCCAGAGCACCAATGGACACACGTTCTCTGTGCTAAAAATACATGCGTTTGTGATCGCATCTGCATAGCTTGTGTAGACCAGACCTAAAACACATCCATCTGGGTAGTCGTCTATTAAAACTGTTTAAAAAAGGCTGGCGCTTTCAAAAAAATACTTTGCATGTGACTGGACGAACCTGTGAACCAGCAGTCTGTTGTTATCCTGCAGTTAAAAAGTCGGGAGAAGAGTGTAAACATTTTTTGAGATTGCTCTTTTAATACATTCTAATAAAACTGATGTTATTATATAATCTAAGATACTATGTTAATGCACATTGTCGTTTTCAAGCCACCTTCAACAAAACCACACAAGTATTTATGATGCTGATTGGCCTGACGTATAGGTTTACCGGCCTAAAACAAACCGATTTCCAAGCTCTCCAGGCTGATTCTCGATTCAGTCAAACTGAAGTTCGCAATATGAGGATGGTCTTGCAAGGCTAATTGTCTGTGGCCACCACCTGCAAACCATTCACTTTTTGGAGGTTGTTTTACTGCTGCCACTGTCAATTGATTCACAATTAATTATGCTTTCTAACAGACAGATTGATATCTAACGGACAGATTTATATCCCTGTTAATATGACTTTGTGTTATACTGTGATTAAGTGTTCTTTTTAATTATGTTGAGCAGTGTGTGTAGACTGTCAAATACACATAATTACATTGTTTATTTTTTAAACGTACTAGTCACACTGGTTCCTCATTTTCTAGGTGTTACAGCAAAGTATGTTTTAATTACAATTTCCCTGTCATGGACACAAGCCCGGGACTACTGCAGACAACACTACAAGGATCTGGCTGTGATTGGGAACGATAATGAGAACAGTGCTGCTCTCTTAACTGGGGGTCCAGTCTGGACTGGCATGTACAGAATACCATGGAAGTGGTCAGACAACACTGTTAGCTCCTTCAGAAACTGGTATACCAGCGAGCCTAATAACTCTGGGTTAACACAGTTCTGTGTAAGCTTGTTTTCCCAAGGGACATGGGACGATAAACCATGTAATTTGAAATATACCTTCTTTTGCAATGCAGGTGAGATTTAATTTGCTCTGTTATTGCTCAAAAAAATGTAGATGTTTTTTTGACATTTTCATTCATTTATATACTGAACTTAATTTAGAAAGAGAAAAAAAAAAATCTGGCACTGAATACCAATATTTCATATACTGAAAATGAATACATATTTTCAGGAAGAGTGATAAAATAGGTATCGTTGAATGTATTGTTGAATTTCTTGCATTAGTATGCTATTACTGTGAAATAAAAGAACATCAAAAAGACAATGCAGAGAGTGTCGTGAATATAAAAAGTATTTTTACATTTAGGTTTACTTTTGCACCAAATTCACCAAGTAAGCATATGTTGCCAGACACTATTTCACAACATAGGTAATATTGATTTTCAGAATGTCTCATTCAGCTAATATAATGTATATCACTTTCAACCCTTCTGACAAATGTAGAAGCATTAGCACTACAGACAGACTACAGCATTTATATTATTTTAATATAAAATAACATTGTTTCTGATGTTTCTGCACATATGTGTTTGTTGGACTGTCTAGTGGTAGTGAAGAAGAGAGTACTAAGAATTCATTTTCAGAGCGAGGCTCCTCTCGATCCAGATGCCAACACCCAACTCTTACAGCAGGTAAATATCTTTCTCACCTCCATTCTTGTTAAAAAGATACACAAAACACGTCATGTAAAAACAGGACGTGATAAATATGTTTTCATTCTTACTTAGCTTCATGCAACATTATCCAATCAAGGAAAAACTGACCTGAAACTACATTGGATGTCTTACCCCAAAAAACAAGAAGATGAAACAGAAGTCAGCCGCAATTGATATCAGTTAATTCTAACTGGACCAATTCTTACTGGACCGATTTGAGTTATCGCATAATGGGCCTCATGTACTAACGTGTTAGTACCCATTTCAGGCATAATTTCGATGCAGTTTGTGCCTAAAAACATGTACGTACAAGCATTGTATGCACGAACAGCATGCACATGGCTCAAACGCAATTCTGCCTGCTGAAAAAACTCAGAGCCCTCATGTATCAATGTTGCGTAGAAACACTTCTAAATTACAACAGACGTACAAGGCAAATATAGAATGTTCGTAAGTACAATAAAAGTGGGATATATCAACCGTTCGTATGCTTGATTTTCCCCTGGCTTGTAAATTGTTTCTCTTGATAAATCATACACATTCTGAAATGCTGAGTGAGTTCACGTGAAGCCTCATTTAAATAACAAACATCATAAATTACCATTTATGGTAACAAAGCTTTAAAACTCTAAGAAATGTCACTAATTTCTGTCCGCCAACATGAAGATATCAAAGACGGCATAAAATAAAAAATATAAATAAATTTGAGATGCATAAATATAACTTTTGGTCACTGAAGTGTAAACAAAGCAAGCCATATATTTTGGAGGTTAACTATGAGTAACAACCAATGACAAAACTATATAACAACACCATAAATATGGCTGCATGTACAACAGAAAGAAAACATGAGGGTAAACGGCCAAATTGACAAGTTGTCACGACAGTACATATAATTGTTTAATTTTTTTTTTTTAATTGGCTTAGTGACAAAGAGAGATATTAGTTAATGTATTATTTTCCCAGAAATGCTCCTGCAAGCTGAAAAGAAAACATGTTTTAACATGCAGCCTTCACGTCGTTGTCGGAAGCTCCTACTTAATCAGTTTGTAACTCGAAAATACAACATGTCACGCATTCAAGAGCATGGCCGGCAATCTATCACGCAGGCCAGTTAGGAAGCAGCTTTAAAATAAACTGACGACCTATCAGAAATATTGTTATTGATTATGTTATCTGAAAAGATAAATAACGTTAGGGGACTATTTATAGCCAGTGCCCAATGCCAAAATACATTAAGAAACCACGTTCACTTAAATCTACCTTTTTTTGAATGAAATAGCTTGTTAAAACATTGTCATGCACATATTAATATAGGACTACAACATGCTAGCATCCATGCATGGCATGTCTTCCTTCATGTTTGTAGTACCATTCCACATAACTCGGCAACTTGGGTATCATAGATAAATCTGAGTTTCCCAGTGGTAATTACGACTTCATTTGACCGCTCATGTGCGCTATAGTCGTAAATACAATATATCCGATAGCACGTGAAGATAGACAGGATTACTCGCCGTGTTGATGCTAAATACAGATTACGTGATCAGTCGCAAAAGTTGTACATCCAACGTAAAATGCGGTGGCACAACCTGCATCTGACTGCGCTCACTTTTACATTGTGCTTGCTATACCGTACGTACATGAGGTCCAAAGTATGTTGTATTTTATCTGTAAGTAATACTGTAATCATAGACCAGTATCGTAGTGTCTTATCCGTAAATGCAATCCATCCTGAAACAGCAGGCAGTTTAACAAATTAATTAGTATGTTATAAATGTAATGTATATATTATACATTGATTATATTATAAACAATAATCTAAATGTTAATCCAATATTCTGTATTTGTGAAGTTTGTTTCATATGACTTTGTTCAAATCTTATCTGTATATTTTGGGGAGCATTATTATAACTCAAATATCCACATTAATCCGACTCTCCCTGTCCACACTAGCTAGCATGGTTTCAGTCAGAACTACATCTTTATCTGTATGTTACAGAGCCCCTAAACACCCAAAATTTGTGTTCCTGTGCAAACAGGTTGGGTGTGGTAAGATAATTTCTGTGTAACTATGAACCAAAACTTTTCAGCTCCCTACCCCCCAAAACTAATGGTGCCAGAGACTCTTGAGTCCCATTGTCCCTGGAGGTGACATGAAGCACCAATGCACACTGAGATGTGTGTTATTGACTACTAACACATTTTCGAGTAGTCTTTTATTGTGGCCATCCTAAGGCACGCCTGTGCAATACTCTATATGCTGTCTGATCTGCATGCATCTTGATGTGCCACACCTGTGAGTTGGATGGACTATCTCTGCAAAGGACAAGTGCTTACTAACACAGATTGAAACAGATTTGTGAACAATATTTGAGAGAAATAGGCCTTTTTTGAACATAGAGAAAGTGTTAGATCTTTGAGTTCAGCTCATAATGAATGGGGGCAAAAACAAAAGTGTTGCGTTTATTATTTTGTTTAGTGTAGATCTCTTTTCACGTGTAAAAAAACAAGATAAACTAGGCAAGCCTAGTTTGTCAAACAGAGCAACCAAATGTCAAGTTGTAGTTGTTTTGGCATCCACTGCACTTTTTTGGGGATAACAAAGCGTACAAATGACTGGCAACTACACTTCATGAAAGTTGCTGTGTTATGTCTTGGGCGTTAAACTAAACAACCAACACAGGTTGTTCATGCTATTGATTAGGCATCCGCACTAGCTCATCCTCGCTAGCTGGCCATAGTTAAAACGTGAATACTCACCTCTGGACTGTTTACGAGTGGAAGTCAAGTCAAGTCATTTTATTTAGAAAGATAAGAGCATGAGAAGTAAGTGCAGGACTTCATTAGGAGTGCTAAGAAGTGGCGAGGTCACTTGTCAAGGTACC
>JAODLL010078532.1:0-15876 GCA_026546735.1 Forbesichthys agassizii | reverse complement strand
TCTCTCTCTCTCTCTCTCTCTCTCTCTCTCTCTCTCTCTCTCTCTCTCTCTCTCTCTCTCTCTCTCTCTTCCCCAAACTCTTTGTCTGTTCCCGGCACAATGGCTCAGCAGAAAAATTCAGCTGAGTCGTTTTAGCTGTCACAAACGGAGATTTAGCATGCAGGCTTTAAACTCGCAGTTCACACGCACATATTGTCTTCTCACCACATTAATGCTGACAGGTAGAGTTACAGACCTATTTATGCTTTGTTGTTGATTAAAACTCAATTTATTCAAGCCTTAAATAACTCCCCCCCCCCCCTCCAGGGACATACTGTAGTTTATCTGACAAATAGACAGTTATCTTACTTATTTCAACAGAGATCATTTGTCTTCTAGATGTCTTTAAATGTTATATACTGTACTGTATACTGTATACTGCCACATGCCTCCTTTCCCATTTCACCTTTTTTATCCTTGAATCTTTGCCTCACACAGCTATACATCATTTTAGCTGTCAGATTTTGAAAATGGCAAATTATGTTTTTTGTGATAATACAAAATAAGAATCTATTGTCCTACATACACTGTTCTCTTACTTGTGAACATGAACAAGATCATTGTTTTCATTGAATATAATTGTTTCTCAAAAACATACTTGTGTCTACATAGCAAGTTGAACCTGTTTTAACACGAGTTACGTGACAATGTTGTATACCAGTAGAGAGTGAGACATATAAAAAAGGATGTTTCTGAGAATTAATGGAAGTGATGGATGGATGTATATTGTGTGTTTACGGTCCAACTTCTTCTGTGAATCATGGATTGTGTCTGTATGTGATTTTCAGTGTGAGAAAAAAAATTTTGTTTTGCAGACCAAGCATTTTATGGCAAGTTAACTACTTTTGTAATGCACTTAAGAGAAATCTTTTGCACACCCTTTTAATGTACAGGTCATAAATTGAATCGTATTTTCTGGAAAATTATTACTGGTATTAATACAGAGAAAATTATGAAATGTGATACTCTGTTTAACGAATTATTACAGAGTATGCGTATATAGAGAGTATATATTACCTACTAGTAAATAACTACATAATATTTGACAATTCATATTTTTCCTTGTATCCAGTAGTCAATTATGAAATACAATTAATAGCCTGTAATTGAAATCCTTAAATCTTCATATTGTTATGTCAGGTATTAGGGGCTTTATAGTAATATTTTTAAAGGGATCTCATATCTAAACGTGTGTGTGTGTGTCAGGTGTGAACTTGTCTCTACATGGGTCGAAGCCCCAGTGGCAGAGCCCCCACAGACGCTGCATTCCACTGCAGCCGTCTGTTTCCAGAGCTGCCCCCTCCCACGACCACGGCACAGAGACCATCATGGAGGACTCCTCCGCTGGCCCTCTGGACCACGCCAGCACCCAGGACCAACTGCCCCCTCTGGGTGAGTGAAGCCCCTCACCAGCCTCAGGTGCCCCGTCCACCATCTTCTCCCGCTTACCCGGAGTTTGGTCGCGGGGGCAGCAGCTCCAGCAGGGGACCCCGAACTTTCCTTTCCTGAGCCACATTAGCAAGTGCTGACTGGGGAATCCCGACACGTTCCCAGGCCAGTGTGGAGATATAACCTTTCCACCTAGTCCTGGGTCTTCCCCGAGGCCTCCTCCCAGCTGGACGTGCCTGGAACACCTCCCAAGGGAGGCGCCCAGGGGGCATCCTTACTAGATGCCTGTATCACCTCAACTGGCTCCTTACGATGCAAAGGAGCAACGGCTCTACTCTGAGTTCCTCACGGATAGTCGAGTTTCTCACCCTATCTCTAAGGAAGACGCCAGCCAACCCTCCTGAGAAAACCCATTTTGGACACTTGTACCCATGATCTAGTTCTTTTGGTTAAGACCCACCTTTCATGACCATAGGTGAGGGTAGGAAAAAAAATGTTCCCGGAAGATCGAGAGCTTTGCCTTCCGGCTCAGCTCTCATTTTGTCACAACGTTGCGGTAAAGCGATAAGCAGTACCGGTCCTGCTGCTCCAATTCTCTGGCCAATCATCCTCTCTAGTGTCCCCTCAATCGCGAACAAGATCCTGAGGTACTTTTTCACATGAGGTAAGGATTAATTCCCTACCCGGAGTAGGCACTCCATCGGTTTCCTGCTGAGAATCACGGCCTCAGATTTAGATGTACTAAACCTCATCCCAACCGATCCAGTGAGTGCTGGAGGTCATAGACCGATGATGCCATCAGGACCACATCATCTGCAAATAGCAGCTCGATATCCTGTCCAGGAATATCACAAACAGGATTGGTGACAAAGTGCAGCCCTGCCGGAGACCAACCCCCACCTGAAACGAGTCCAACTTAATGCAAAGTCCAAAGTGAGAGCCGTACACAGCTCTCACTTTGGACACGCAGGGATTGGATTGCCCTTAAAATCACCCCATACTCCCGCAGCACCTCCCACAGTATCTCCCAGTGTATCCGGTCATATACCTTCTCCAGATCCACAAAGCACATGTAGACCAGATGGGCATATTCACAGGCCACCTCCAGGATCCATGCAAGAGTAAAGAGCTGGTTCGTTGTTCCATGACCAGAACGGAATCCGCATTGTTATTCTTCAACCTGAGGTTCGACAATTGGCCGAACCATCCTCTCCAGCACCTTGGCGTAGACTTTACCAGGAAGGCTGAGTAGTGTGATGCCCCTGTAATTGGCACACACACTCTGGTCCCCCTTTTTGAAGAGGGGAACCACCACCCCAGTCTGCCACTCCTTTGGCAGACTGGGGTGGTGGTTTGGGCTTTTGGGCCTTTGATACCCCTAAAACATATTTACCATTATGTAAATTCAACATTAAGTACTGTATGTTTAAGCAAATTAATCAGTAGGGGAAGATCATTTTCCCTATCTCTCGCCAGACGAGAGACAACATCTGACAAAATCAAACATGCAAATGACATGTAAATGACAACTGCAGGTATAGTAGATACCAATAGGTCAATACCAATTATACATGTGAAATACGTGAAAATGACTTCAGTAAATCCACTTGAGGGAAATGTGTCTACCGGCCAAGGCAGACACCAAACCCAATAAAAATGGTAGGCAGGAATTATGTGTTAATATAATCAATGGTATTCGTCATCCTAAATGTAAGCACGTGCTAAGGAGCAGATGCAGTAAGTATACAAAGATTTTTTGTTGGGTGACATGAACTCATTACAAGTCACCTGTAATGTAAAGTAATATAGTAGCCGTTAGAGGCGATAACCTCAATGTTGTCAAATTGAATGATGTTATAGTTGATCAGTGGCTTTTTTTGTGATGTTGTGGCATCCAGCTGTGAAGGATGTCAGGGTGCACCTTCAGCGGGAGAGGTCAGAGGTCACCAGCAGCATGTCCAGAGACGACGACTCTACCTTGCTCAACCCGGCGACCCACAGCAGCATACTGGATGACAACACAACGACCGACCACACCCTTCCAGAGGTCAGTGAGGACGGGGAATTGGACAGGTTTGCAGTTTGAATTGCCTGGATTCCCCTTGCGGTGCCAATCACACACCTACAGTGTGCAAACTCCAGGCTCGGTTTGAGTGGCAATGTAGCTCGAATGTAGCATGAAAGGTAACTCCACACTCCAGCATTCGAGAGTTCCTTAACAAATTGGAAAACGACCTTTTGAGTCTCTCACCTGCTATTAGACTTTTCAAATGTTCTCATCTCTCCAGGGAGGAAGGAGGAAGTCCAGTGGCCTCTGCTTCAGCGATGGCAAGTGCCGCATCGACTACATCTTGGTTTACAGGAAGTCCAGTGCCCAGTCAGAGAAGAGAGAAGTGTTTGAGAGGAACATCCGGGCAGAGGGCCTGCAGATGGAAAAAGAGGCAAGGAGGACTTGTAATCTGTTTGTGTGATTGCTTGCTAATCAGACACTAGCCATCGTCACTCATAATCATCACTCTAGCCATATGAAAGAAATCTAGGAAAATCTCATTCAAATTACATTGTAGGGCTGCACAATTAATCGAATATCGATCTCGATTATTATTTTGGCTTCAACAATTAAATTAACATGATCGACTGCGATATTGATGTTTAAAATACGTGATCTGCTCATAGAAAACTCTGCTATGTAACAAATCAAGCGCTCCCTAGTCACCCGCCAACAGCAGCTGGTTTGGCTTCGCGTGCACCCTCCAACAACAGCATGTGGATGTACAAAACCTTCCTGGATGTTGCGAGGCAGCAGTCTGAGTAGAAAAGTAATAGAAAGTATGGATGTCACGAGAACCGATACTTCGGTACCAAGTCGATGCCAAAATTCTGAAATCACGACAGTACTCGTTTTTATACAGTACTGTAGGTACCGGTAATTTACTGCAATGCATTTTAACTGACGCGTTTTCGCCTCGCGCTTCCTGATACCTCCAGAGCACCGACCGGGATCTCTGTGAATGTTTACCCACCCTAGGAGCACTCTCGTGCGGGCACCGAGTCACGGAGGTCCTGGTGGTACTAACTCGGAGCCCACTTACTGGTATTGTTATTGACTACTAGATTTCTGGTATCTTGACATCCCTAATAGAAAGACAGCAGACCGGCAACACAAATTTTATGACAGACAGCAGCAAAAGACATAGAGCTTGTCCATCGAAAGGGATCATTGTCTGTTGTTTGGATGGATTTTGGATTTAGGGCAAGTGATGTTAAGCAAGAACAAGTCATATGCAAAGTGTGCTTTCGAATAGTCTGCGCCGGTGTTATGGTTTAAGTGGTGACCATGTTAACTGGTGATATTTCCAGATGCCGCATAGGCATGGCATGTGGATTTATGGCCCATAATGATCGTGGAGCTGACTGTCGATGCCTGTTCGAAACACCGCAAACGTCAATTAATGTAGCACAAGATAGAAGTGATTTCCGTGGTCTGTTTATAATGTGAGTGCAATAAAAATACATTGTTCATAAAATCAATGAATAATTGTGATTAAAAAGTCGTGATCTCAATATTGATCAAAATAATCGTGATTAGCATTTTGGCCATAATCTTGCAGCCCTATTACATTGCATGTAATAGTATGCAATGTATTTTAATTTATTCACCTAAATTTGTAGATATAAGTAACATTTTGCATAAATACGGTACTGTACAGTATATGAAATGGGCCAAAATAATTTAAGAAAACATATGCAGACATTGTTCCTATATGTTCATATATAAAGTTCAAATAATGTAAAACATATTTCCTATTGACTTTTTTTTGGGGCGTATGCAACTGCAGCTCAATCTGACTATATTGAAACAGTAAAAAGTATTTAGTTTGAAAATAAATGATCACATAAACAAACAAGAAGCTTGCATTAAGATATGTAAGATCTGCCTTAACCATATGTTTCTGTGTCCAGTCCGACTCTGCATAATCTCTGTGACCAGAGTGAATTCTACAGTTTGCGTTGCATTAAACTTTGTTGGTCTTTGTGTTTACTCTTTCTAAGGACCAACAATTGAGTTTCTAGCAGCTATGAGTGAAGGCACTTATATAACAAACACAATATTGCTGATGGCAAATTCTCCCCTCACATTTATTTTTGCAAACGAATCACTTGAGAGTGATGTTGTGTGTGCGTGAGTGCTCATGTACTGCATGTGCTGATGCTGTAGCACCTAGGTCAGCATTATCTAGAACACTCGCAGGGAAAACGATTGATCTTTTCTCCTTGAACAACCCGCTTGTGTCTCAGTTGCTATTGTGGAGTTTCACTGTTATTTTTAGGTATTTTTTCATGTGCTGTTCCTGCTTTGAGGCTATTAAATTAGAGCAAATGGAGAGCTACACTCAGGACTATTCAGTGCCATGTGTGAATAGACATAAAGCATACTTAAACTAGCTGGAACTTATAATTAGCCTTCAGCACCAGAGCATGTGTGCATCCCACGCTAACGCCAGTTTGAAGCAGGCGGTTACCTGGAATTGCCCTTTTGGTTGAAACCAGCATATACAAATGTTGTATAGTCAGCATCATATCTCCAAACAGCCACCTACACACTTCTAGACCATTGTCAACAATGAACAGGGGCAAAATGTTGAATATGGAAGCGTTACACATTGTAGTGTATAGCCTAGAGGAGTGTGTCTTTAATATTCTAAATGGTGTGTGTGTGTATGTGTGTTCCTCTACAGTCCTCTGTGACAAACAGTGACGTAATGTTTCTCAAGCTTCATGCACCATGGGATGTCCTCTGTCACTATGCAGAGCTAATGAACATCCGCATGCCCTTCAGGTAAATAAGCTTCCATTACTGTTATTTTGAAGTAGTGGTGGTGATTTGTTTTTACATGTTGTGGTGTTGTTTTACAGTACAGTATACAGTAGTTCCTGCACAATGCCATTGACTGTCACATTTATTTTTTATAACCTTCTAAATATTATGGATTTCAGGAGGAAAATCTTTTACATGCACCGTAGGCACAAATTTATGAGTCGGTGAGTGAGAGATTTGTTATTAAGTTTAAGCAGCAGAGCGATATGTGACAGGTCCTGCCAAAGCTTGATGTGCTGAAGGTGAATTCGATTAGCCGATTGTGTTCAATCTGAAACTTTTTTTTTTCTAACATTTTTTATATATTTAATGGCAGAATGGAGAAGCGCATCAACAAGTTTCGTGGCTGGCTTCCACGCAAGCCAATGAAATTTGACAGTGACACACTTCCAGATCTAGAGGAGAACGAGAGCTTTACCGCCCCCTTCAGTCGTTCCAGGATACATCAGTGAGTTTTAGCTAGCTTTTCTAGCATGAAAAGCTTACCAGCCAGGCCTCTGCGATTGAGTGGGAGTCATGGAAGTCAAAATGATGAGTGTATGATTGTAGGCATATGTTGGATGTGTTTGTTAACAGCTGAATGATGTGTTGTAAGGAATTGTGGGACATTTTCTCCTTTCCTTTCGTAAATAGTGATCTAATGTACCCTATGCTAAAGGAGATAAGAACGGAAGCATTAGGCACTGTTAATTAGCATATATTGAGAATTCGAATAGCTCTTACATGCCTGTGACTTCAGTTCGTCCTGATCATTTCACTCAGTTACAATAGGAACCTTCCTAAGCAAATCATTGACTATTTGAATGCAACCTGGCTTCTCCTCCAGGCACCATTTTACTACGCTTTGGGGCAAAAAGCGGTTGTCCCATTAATGGCACAAAGAAAACAAGCGCTTCTTTAATGCATATGAACAGTTGAAAACTATTATGAGATGTGATGTGTAAAGCACAAATGTAAAGCTTTAAATCTAACGTCTACTGAAGTATTTATAAATAAATGTACCTTCTGAAGGATGTTAATTTTATTGACCAGTGGACGAATGGCCTTAATTCTTTTGTGTAATTTAATGTATAACCAAGTCTACTATTGCAGGATTAAAGATGAGTGGCAGCAACTTGTCAGTAAGGTGAGGTAGGGCATTCATTCATTTGAAACCAAAGAAACATTTTTGTAGCTTAATTCCAGACATAAATTGAGCAATCTACTTCAAACGTACACCAGGTAATTTTACAAATGGAAACATCTTAGATCAGATGAGTGAAATTAAATGAAGTGTTGTTTTGTTTTACATTGCCATGAAAACCTGAATGCTTTTCATGGCATTGGGTATAGCAGGATTACTCTAGCCAACTACCCTGAGCTAAAACATATGGAATTTGGTAGAAGCCCTCCAAATCCATAGTCATTGTTGTTTCCTTGCTGTGGCCGTTTACTGGCCTGTTTATCTGGCACAGAAATGCTGGAATTTACAGAATTGCAATTAGTTTTCTGTTTTGTTGCAGTTTCATCATTCACAACAAAGACACATTTTTCAACAATGCTACCAGAAGTCGTATCGTTCACCACATACTCCAACGGGTCAAATATGAAGAGGGCAAAAATAAAATGGGTGAGAAAGATATATTTCTGTCTGTTTTCTTGAAATAGATTAATATAGTTACTGACACACTGCTCATTGAGACCATGTACATATTTGATTAGTTTTTATATTTTTATTGCAGGGATAAATCGTCTTCTGAGCAATAATTCTTACGAGGCAGCCTTCCCTTTGCATGAGGTGATGTCATATTCATGGTTTTAATGAGAGCCTGACTATTCTGTACAATACCAACAATATATTGAGTAAATATTGACATAACTGTGATAATATCGGCCTTTTGATATGTCAATCAAACTTTTAAGATATAATTGCATTTTCTTATTTCATTTCTGACTTGAACAATCGAAGATTGTCAGTTGTTGTGCATAACTGACTGTTTCTGTTTTAACAGGGGAGTTACCAGAGTAAAAACTCTGTTAGAACCCATGGGGCAGAGAACCACCGCCATCTTCTCTATGAATGCTGGGCTTGGTGGGGTGTATGGTACAAATATCAACCTCTGGACCTAATCAGGTGCCATGTTCACTCAGAAAGGTGTTATTAAGGTTTAACCTATTCCAGTACAGCCAATATTTTACCTTATGCGTGTAAATGTACTGCATGTTTATTCATAAAGGTGTACTACTGTATGCCTATAGTGGGGTTTATCCTATATGACCCTATGGGTGTAAATATATGATTGTCTTGTGTCCATAATCATATATATGGACACAAATATATTTATCAAAGAGAGACCTTCAAAGTGTCAATCTTGTGTAGTTTTTAAGATGGCTGAATTTAGAATTCTGTATAACTGTCCTTCATTAAAGCAACCATTGCATATTACAGTACTTTTGTAATTGTTCTTCTGTATGTTGTAGGAGGTATTTTGGAGAAAAGATTGGTCTCTACTTTGCCTGGCTAGGCTGGTACACTGGCATGCTATTTCCTGCAGCTTTAGTGGGTCTTCTGGTCTTCCTGTATGGCTGGTTCACTCTGGACCATTGTCAGGTCAGGTAATCACCTCCTCTTTATAATACCATTACATTCAGAGCAAAGGTTCCCTTTCATGTGTCATTCATATTGTCTAACCAGGATATGAATACAATATATTTGAAGCACATTTAAAGTGGTCATGGAAGAAATAGGATTTTTTTTAAAGCATTGGTGATTATCATTATCTCTGATTTAGTATTAGTAAATTAGTAAATGGTGAAACATTGTGTATTTTCACTAATTGAAATAAAAACATAATTATCATGATTCATGAGATATGGTAAGGTGCTAAAACTTTGATTATAAAAATATAATGCAAAACAGCACATCCTGTAGCTTACACCAGATGTGCGTACAAATTGAGGTACTGAGGCAAACATTTGTGATGAACAAATCTGTTTCAAATTTGAAATATGAACATTTTTGTGTAACCATTCAAAAATTGTGTTTGCCAATTGGCAAACAATTGCGAGCATTTGTAAACATATGCAATTTTGCAAACTCTCTGAAGAGGCAGTTCTCAGTGCTGGACAAAGGGTTACAGCCAGGCTACATTGAAGCTACATTGAAGCATACTGTATGTGACGCATTCATGGAGTAGATGTGTAGCGGAATATATATTATTACCATGTCCTGTTTTCCAGTAGATTAATTAAAACATAATCATTGACACTTTATTTAAATGAAAAGCTGCATATGCCTCGCATAAAATAAATATAAATAGAAGACTGGTCTATCTTTACGCTTGTAGAGCAGATCTCCAAGACGTACTGTATATGCTCACGTCAAGTGTAGCCAGTTTCATTGATTATTATGGATGCGTAGTGTTGCAAGCATATGTTACATGTTTAATAGTACCCTGGCTGTTACAGTTTAAATCAATTGGAATGTTTACACAAAAAGTTCAAAGCCAATGCTTTTGCCACTAACGCCTCAGTTTGCTGAAAATGCACCGCAGATACACCCGATCATTTAACAGCGAACATTTAGCTTGAGTTTCCTCCAGTCCAGAAAATACAGTATGTTTTCCCATTGTTGGACCAGAGTCACATTTTGGTTTCATTCAAATTACTCCTTAATTTAAAACTCTCACACCCAAAAGTGGAGAGGCTTTAACTCACGTCTACCCCTCCCCCTTCTGCAATTCTAGGAGGCGCACCACTCTTCTTCTACCCCCAAAGCCACATGCACTTGTGTTTCAAACATAAACAATTCGCTGGCAGCTCAGCGTACATGTGGGGCCCTGAGCTGCTGTAAGGCCCCGATCACACCGAGATGCGTCACTAAAGGCGTGGCCGCTTCAAAAGCGATTTGATGAAGATCCGATCACACAGATATGGGCTGCCTAAGACAAAGAACAGCTGCCTGGGCCAGCTGTCACATTGACGAGCCTTGATCCAAGCCTTGCATGGAGTTGCGAATATTTAAACTTTTATGCTCGTCAAAAACAAATAAAACGGCGAATGCACGCTGTACCATAAGACAACAATGGTTTTGCTGACGATGCGTTTCTGTGTGATCGGGGCCTGATGCAGACAAGGAGTTTACCTGCTTCTAAAGTATGTTGACCTAGGCTAAAGCGATTTCCATTATTCTCCAGCAAAGAAATCTGCCAGGCCACCAGCATCATCATGTGCCCTATTTGTGATCAGTATTGTCCCTACCTGAAGCTCTCAGACAGCTGCATATATGCCAAGGTAACCTCTACTGATAGCATATGTCAATTCATGTTTCACCCTGGGTTCTATTGGGTTCACCCTGGGTTCTACAGTAGTTTGACGCATTCCTTCTCTTACTGTAGGTTACCCATCTTTTTGATAATGGGGCTACTGTATTTTTTGCTGTGTTCATGGCTGTCTGGGGTAAGTGTTATAAGTATCAAATGCTACAGTAATATACAAATACAGACTTTATTTTCTTATTCTACTAGCTTTTAACACTAAATTAGAGCAACCTATTAAAGTCCCCATCAATTATCTTACTGTAGTTTTATATGGGATAACTTGTTTCAACAATAGCCAATATTAACATGTCTGGATCTAAACTTCTTTTTTTTTTTTTACACCCAACACGAGTCATCAGTATTCCTCCAATAACTGTTCAATCGCCTAAATTAACTGAAAACACGGATGGCACTTTAAATGTCTGAGGAAGGCATTGATCCAGTGGTTTAGGCCCTGTCAGTGCTGAACAAGGTCCCAGGATATAGAAATTCCAGATCCAGTCAGAATATACATGTTGGGATTATATGGCTCAGTATTGCAGTCAGTAAATTCAGATATTGCAGGATGTTTCAGAGTACTTGATTGTTTCATGTTGCCATCACAGTGTGTTTGTTCCATGATGTCTTCAGATAGGTGAAGTGTTGGCAAGACTGAAAAGAAGAACATTATTATCGTTAGCACCAGCATATTCCTACTGTGACATTGTGCTATAATGGCTGACCTATACAGAGCTTCTCCATGGCGGCTGGGTCTTTGTTTGTGTGACGTACTCTCCTGTCATAACTCCAACACCTCAACAGGAAGTATAGGGCTAGACACAGCTGGAGGGCAAAGGTCAGGGCCCCCAATAGGATGATAGTGCCATTATCTGTTTAATTTATGTAGAACACAGTTGTCAACACTAAAATGTCATACGTGAAATGGTCTACATGAGCTGATTATTGCAATTTACAAATGTACAAACATTTGTTCGAAATACTGTAAGCAATACAATGAGAGACTAAATTAAATGGATGTAAGAAAAGGGTTCAAAGGCAGCTAGACAGAACTCCCTGGTGGTAATGTCGTCATCTATTATGTGCAGACACTTGGCTTCACCTTGCTGAGCTTGTTATTGTATAAGTGGCAGAAGCATGTGTAAATAATTGATAACATGGCATATCCAGACATTGTCCCAGCCCCTGTGGAAGTCCTATCAGTTTCTTCCTTTGTGAATGATTTATGGTTATTTGCAAATATTGAGGGAGGTGAGCTCCAAACATAACACACTATAAATCAGTTGTGTAAAATGTTCTTTTAAAAAAGCAGGCAGATAATGTTTTTATTTATTTTTGTACAGTGTATTTATGCGGTTTTGTATAGATGTAATTCATCCTTTGGTCATTTGTAGCGACGGAACAGCATATTGACAATTTGACAATAGAATAAAGATTGGAATAGTTATTTAGTTTGCTCAAGGTATATTTTCATATTACAAACTGGATTCACTACATTTTAAAAGATGTAATGAAATTCAATTCATCATTTGTCAAAGGAAACTCGTGACCTTTGAATATGTAAAAGCTGCAGCAAGTCTGTGCATGCACAATGCAAAGCATCCTTGGGCACAATACAGTCCTTACCAGATAGTGGTTGTTCTGACTGTGGGTCCCATACCCTGACTTCTGGCAAAGAGGAGCCCAGAGGGAGATTCTGGTTTTGGGGGAGTCCCATCTGACAGCAGTGCCGAGGTTTTCACAGTGGGGGGCTCCCAGGGGGGTAAATTGGAGAAATTATAAGAAAAAAAGCAAACATTCTGTATATACTCTTAAAGTATTCTAGATAAGTATTTATTATAAAACAGAGTTCAGAAAAATATATAGCATCTTATTTAATTGTTTACAGACTAGCATTGTGTAGTGCAGAGTTTACAATAACATGAAAAGCAACATACGCCCACATTTTCATATTCTGACAACCTGTCGATGTGAGCAGCCTTGCGCTACATGTTAAATGGACTACCGACTGAGGTCAACCATGTAGTACACCATTTAGTAGTAGACACTACTGTAGCAGTAATAATAGTAAGTAGACTGCGCATGAGCGACAGCCTGAAGCCCACTACTAAACTCACAAATGACTAATGACTAATGACTAATATTATTCATGGGAAACAATGTGTGCACATCACCCATTTTAAAGCACTTTTTATTCTATACAGAAATAGCTGGTGTGTTTGTGTGAAATACTATGCTTGGAACATCCTGAGCGTCCGTACACCTTACGTGAAGCTGCACATTTGATAGTATGCAGCGGCCTTAACTCTATCATTAAAATTATGTTCAGCATTCACTTGGAAGCTGGAAATCGCATTCTTGTAACGCAGTAATGCAGCACTACTTGGAATAGTAATGTTACACTAAATACTGAAAAACATACAACAAAGAGTTATGAGAAACTTGTTACTGCCCAACACTGGCAGGCAATATAAATCAATGTGATAAATGTCATTAATGGGATGGAATGTTAAAGGAATGAGAAACTCCCACCTTACAGGCTACAGTTATCTGGCACATAATTTGGCTCATGAAAAATGGGTTAAAGAATTCCTCTGGAGTCAAAATGGCCCCAGAATTAGTGATTATATAGATATAGCATTTGAATGTGCAGCTAAGGTCATGGAGAGTGGGGTTGCAATATGCAATGTGTTGATGACCACCAATCCAGTATGTTTTGATAGCTTTAACAATAAATAGAAATGCTGTACTTTGACCAGGCTGTTTCCACAGCTGCGGAGACATGTTGAGCCCCACAATGTTTCAAATTGTGTAAATATGCTTTTAAGGGTTATTTTGGTAGAATCCAAGCTTTCTAAATGAAAGTAGGTCTATAGCTAACATCTGTTGTATTGGTTTAACTACAGTGTAATATCAAGTCAAATGCCATCATTAATATTCTAAGTGTATTACAGTATACTGTTGATTTGACAAGAAAAGCATGCTTTCAGAAAAACAAACCAAAAGCTTATTTCTTACAATATTAGTAAGTGAATAGAGAACTACTAAAATACTTCTGAATAGCACAGCACAAATCATTTTGAATTACCAAGGATAAAGTTGGAATTTGTATCATGTTCTTTGTCAAATATTACCTATTTTTACAATAGAGAGGCCTGCCCAAGGACTTTGTCCGGCAATCCCAAGCCTCTATGTGTAACATCGCTAAAAATATATGTTACAAACTACATAACAATATTAAATGCGCCACATTTTGCAGAAATGTCTTTTGTGAAACTTTAATGTAAAGAATGTGTACTGTATTTTAAGATTTTCAATTGCCTGTATGCCCTCATCAGTGTATTTAAAGGAATACTTACATAAAATAATTACTGTATCAATTACTCACCTCTCTTAGCCTTAAATGCTTGGGAACAAAACAACTTTGTATTCCCCTGTCATCAGGGAAGGCAAAATGTTATAGTATTATAATGTTATGCATTCTCCGTGAAGAAAAGGGGCTACCTAACAACCTGTTCTCTTTCAGGGGTGAGACATTTAAATGGAAATTATTGTTTTTGAGTATTAAAGTATTCCTTTAAAACCATTACTGTAAGTTGTCAGGCTTATACTGTAGTTAGCTAAGCATGTGTTTTCTCTGTCATGGAGTTAGGCACCTAAGCCATTTCATTATATACATTTAATAAACTATATTTAATAAACTATACTGAATATGTACAAAAGCATGAACAATTATTGTAAATCACTTACTGTTCTGTTTCAGCTACCGTTTTCCTAGAATTCTGGAAAAGGCGCCGAGCTGTTCTTGCATACGACTGGGATCTCATTGACTGGGAAGAAGAGGAGGTGAGACTGAATCAAACTGATCTTTCTGAACTAAGGGGGTCTGGGGCAAGTAACAAGAATGAAATAGTCCCTCTAACCTGTATGTAAGACTGATAATGAAGAGACTTCCTTATCAGATGTTATAAGTGGAGAGGGGCAGTTGTAATTCTGAAAGTTCAATACAGTAAAACAAATCTAAAACAAACATGCACATAAATAATTGACTGTTTGAATATATTAAAACACATGCAAAAGTCTAGAAAACCTGAACAACTGTAGAGATTAGAAAAGCCATTTTGTCACAGTTTCATCAAAATAAATGCCAGCCCCTACTATAATAGGGCCAAAGCACCCTGAAGAATGTTTGTATTCTTTATTTGAGGTTAAGTAAACACTCTCGGTCTCTGTCAATCCATTGTCTGTAATTCAGTGGGTTGTCACCAGTCCGTGGTCTCTGTAACAAAATCAGGCACACGGTGGTCCAATAATGCCAGTCCGTTTTGGTTGGAATACCAAAATGTAAATGCGATACGCTCCAACATCTGCCATATGCGTAGATACGTATATGCGTAGATTTAATTTGAACATTGAGGAGGACATATAAAGCAGGGTGTCGGGGGTCCACCCCCAGAACATTTTTATAGTTTTCTGCATTCTGGTGAATTCCTAGGGCACAAAATATTCCATTTCTGCATGTATATATGGAAATGTGTATTTATTTAAAAGGAAAACATTAAATACAGGAACCCTGGCACAATTCAAAATATGCAATGTAATGCAGTATGGGTTATCAAACATATGTATTGCTTTAGGCATAGGCCTGTTTCTTATTTTTCACAACACATAGCATACTCTTCTGTCCTCTTTTCTTTGGGGAAGTAAATTATAAATATATTAATTTAATTCATGCATTAACCCCTGTACTTTAATAGCTTATATGCAATCTTTCTGAATGTTTAAAACATCAGTGTTTTGGTATGATCTAGAGCTACACTATAGCTGACATAAAACAATAATAGTCCATACACATTTTGGCCATACGCCATTGTCGCTTGGTCTAACTCAGTCAGAATCTAATGCCCCCCCTTCCTCCCCGTCTCCTTGCGTGTCTGGTAGTAGTGAGTCAGTGCCATATGCCGGCGTTAGGCCGATTGGATAGGGTGCACAATATGCACATTAAAATATCCAACATAGGACATAACAGTGAACCAAGGCTTATTCTAGGTTATGGAGTGGCCTTCTTTCCTCTCAGCTGCTCTTCCCTGAGGCTATGGCCACACGTACACTGCTAAATTGTAAAACGAGGGGTTTCTAATTTATAAAAAACTGTGTGTGTGTGGGTATATATATATATATATATATATATATATATATATATATACACACACAGTGACATAACACACCCACACACACACACACACACACAGGGCAATGAAATGCAAGAACCTG
>JAODLL010078521.1:0-15877 GCA_026546735.1 Forbesichthys agassizii | reverse complement strand
AGTAACACAACACAGACCAATATAACAGTAACACAACACAGACCAATATAACAGTAACACAACACAGACCAATATAACAGTAACACAAGGCAGACCAATATAACAGTAACACAACACATACCAATATAACAGTAACACAACACAGACCAATATAACAGTAACACAACACAGATACATTTAACAGTAACACAACATAGACCAATATAACATTAACACAACACAGACCAATGTAACAGTAACACAACACAGACCAATATAACAGTAACACAACATAGATACATTTAACAGTAACACAACACAGACCAATATAACAGTAACACAACACAGATACATTTAACAGTAACACAACACAGATACATTTAACAGTAACACAACATAGATAAATTTAACAGTAACACAACACAGATACATTTAACAGTAACACAACATAGATACATTTAACAGTAACACAACACAGACCAATATAACAGTAACACAACACAGACCAATATAACAGTAACACAACACAGACCAATTTAACAGTAACACAACATAGATACATTTAACAGTAACACAACACAGACCAATATAACAGTAACACACCACGGTAGACTTGGCACGGTAACTAGAACAAAGTACCAATATTTTTTTGCTTTATTGTTGTTTTTCCATTTATTAAATTATGGCCTCATTCAAATGCCTTTTCAAGCAACATACTTTTTAAGCACTTTGATATGAAAAGCCAGATACTGCTCCTCATGTTCACATGGCCTGCACAGTATTTATAAAAGGATCACTGCAACTGTTATTACTATTCGATATTTTCCATTCTAGGTATCCATAAATGATACTTGTAATGGCACGTATCTTGCAAAAAGCAACTGCCCACATCGACCTAACAGTTTGAATCCTGAATTATTAATTTGTGAACCAGGATACACATTGTCTCCTAACGTAAAACTAATTTTCAATAATTGTGTAATGGCTGAAGTGAACTGGAACATAATGGTTTGTTTTTTCGATGAGTTTTTACTGTGAAATGACTTTGCACCAAGGACAGTTTGGTTTGTGTAAGGAAGGGCCACAGTCAGTAAATGTGTGTTCAGCTGATAGAGGAGATTTCAACCGTTTGAAGCGTGTGTAACCAGAAATGCAAAATGTCCATCTCGCTTACCTACACAACAAGATATGGAAACCAAAACAAGAGTTTAGTGTCCCCGCAGACCTTAGTCTCTGCACAAACAATACAAACCTTTATATTAATTTGTTCCACAATCACATGTCTGAAGGAGTTTCTGTCCAAAACAGTGATCCTTACTTACATACTTACACCACAATGCATACTTACACCACTGGAGTGGCCGTGACACGTACAGTACATCAGTAAACTTGGCCTGCAAGAGAGGAAACCTGTAGCCGGGCTATATGCCCGACAAATTGCTCTCGGCTCAATTTTCACTGGAAAACCTGCTCGCTTTAGCGTTCACACGTCTAGCCTGGATGGCGGACCAATTAGCGTCCATGTGGCTCACGTACAATGATGTTGAAGAAACGTGTCAGTGTGTCGAAATTGTGATGACAGGGCTAGATGACGTGAGACAGTTGTAGAAACGTCGTAGATGACAATGACCCACTGAGGCAATGACTTTGAAAACTTCCCAATGGAACGTGTCCAGAGCCTTTTCACCAAGTGAAATGTGGGTCTGTTTGCACCAGGCTAGGAACCCTGTGCTTTCTACAGTAGATAACTTCCCTGCTGTAGCTACAGAAGCATTCAAAGCTCAAGCTCACATGAGTGTACATTATTCAAAATATATCAAATCCTATTTCACGCAGGGTTTTGACATGAAGCATAGTGCTTCCTCAAGATGCATTTCTGCTTCATATTTAGGCACTACTTTAACAGTGACCAGTCAGTCAGTAAAAGCGAAGTTTGTGTCAGTTTCAACAGGAAATCCAAGTTCGACTTGAAAAATAAAACAAAAAAAAATCAACATTTTTTATTTTTGCCACGATCGAGACTTCGAGAGCAGTTTGTCCTTCCTGTCAGCAGCCTAGATTGAGTTCTCTTGAGAGGGAACACAAGTGGCTGACTATGCCATTAGGCAGCATGTTGCCTTATTCCAGGTCCCGTTTTGAGTGGCACTCTCGTCCTTGAATCCCCAGGCCTGATTATTGACGGCATCCAGCTGGTTGGTCGGCCATGATTGTTAAATCTCCAGCTGTGGCAGTGGTAAGGTTTCAGTCCACACGCGGGTAGGCTGCTTTTTAAAACAGGGCTTTTCCTCAATTGGTAAAAAAAAAATCTAAAATCTAAATCAAGTACTGTTAAAAAATACAAAATTAAGAATACTTGTTCACTGAACATTTCCAGCTTTTATTTCGTAGGACATAAATACAACAGATGCTTAAGAGATGTTCTACAATTATTATTGAAATAGCCTATTTATTTTCCAGTTGGTTTGAAGAAGACATAGTTATTACAATTTCACCCTTTGTTGACCCCTATGTTTAGGTTATAAGCATTATAACCTGGTGATAACCAAATGGTTTATCATAAACAAACATCTGGGAAGCAGTCCGTTGAAACTGGCAAGCGCTTACAAAATATACGACATAAGTTGGCCCAGACTGACATCGCATATACTGTCATACTGAAGCTCCCAAAATCGAGATGGTTTGTTAGGATAAAGCTATGATGTTTGCTATTCATATTAATTAGATGTTGTCAAGAAATGATCCAGATATTTCTGTTGGTTCCCGATGTCATAATTTTACCTTGAGAGAAGTGACGTGAACTTGCATGGTGTAGTTATTCCCCTCTCGAGCCTCGGGACTGAAATGACGTGAGATCACCAGTAGAGGGGGCTGGTGAATGTATATATCCTCTTGCATTTGCAAAGCACCTCTTAGCCTACTGAGATTAATACAGTTAAATTGCATTTGCATACAAGATAGTCATCAAGTGAGGTTTCTGTTGCGTTTTACGTGTTTTGCAGGTATGAGGTGGCAATGTGCTCCCAAATTAAAGTGTTGATGTGCGCCAGGTCGGTCTCCTGAGGTAATTATCCAGCTCGATGCAGCGTGCTACAGCGGTCACGAAGGGCGCTGCGGCCTGACAGACGGCTCGATATTGGCGGCTGCCGCTGACAGGTTTAGGAGAGACCACCAGGTGAGTCCACACACTGTCAGATGTCGGGAATGGATTCTCCAGACAGAAGAATAATAACTACTAGAATTACTTCGCACAAATAACTAGCTCTAGGGAATGGACAAGTTCAGTAGGCCTATATGGATCATTAGCTGTAGACCCAGTCAATAATAATAGTAATAATAATAATAATAATAATAATAATAATAATAATAATAATAATAAAGTTGTTAAAGTAAAGTTCTAGAGCGCATTACATACACAATCGTGCTTCACACATACAGTTCTATATTTTTATAGTATTCTAGTGATTCTTCAATTGGGCCAAAATAGCAAAACATTGATATTTAAAAATTTGAAATCATTATTATGGTGGATATATTTTTTTGGTGGTGCAATTATAGTTTTCATAACTCTATTTTGTAGTAAAGTTTATCTAACATGACTTTATAACCTGAGGACATGAAATTTCCCCAATTGAAGAATCACATACGCAAGTGTTTCTGGAGAATGTCTTGTTCTGTTAGCCTGTGGCGTTTAAAAGGGCCCTGGTTTCTCTCTATTTCATTGCTGCCTGTGTGACCTAGACTACAGTGGAGGTGGCAATGATTATCTCCCGTTTGTTAATGTTGTCACACATTTGCCTCCATATAACCTCGTAATGAAATCTAAATCTGTTTTATGTAGAGAATCTGTAGAGACGGTCATTATCTCTGTAGTCTTTTGGTGGAACTAAACAACAGTGATAAAAAAAATGGTGTCCTACATTTTAGAATGTGTTGTTTTTTTGTTTCCGTGTGGTTGTGTCTTGTGTCATATGTGTGCTGTACCATTAGGGGGCGGAATGTTTCCAATCCTGTGCAGTTTTCTGTCCTGTGTTGTGTAATCAGAACAATGAGTCAGTAATTTACGGGTCAGGTTTCTTCTGAGAATTGATCAACCAAGCTTCAGTTTAAATTTGCCGCCGTGAGAATAAGTCTGGAAAGCCTCGCAATCATTTTGAATATGTCCGATTAACTGAACTTTTTAATCATCATCATGTTTATAGCTATACGGGCCTGGTTTTCTAATCAGCAATGGTGTTTATAGCTATACTGGCATGGTTTAGGTGTGCCAATCATGGTGCTGATATCGGAAACGACCAGATGGTTCATCCAATCAACTGCCAAGTATTTTTTTGAAAGTACAGCCATTCACAAACAGTTTCAATGTACGGCTCCCCAAATGGACTTTCCTCTGGCATGTCAGGGTACAAACGAGCAGCCTACAAAAACAAACTAAAGAATACAATGCACACATATATTTCCCTGCTGCATTGCACTTTCTAATTAAATTAAATTCATTAATTAGATTAATTTAATTCAATAATATAATTTCTACCACAGTGCTACTTTATGCAACGCACCAAATTAACATACAGTAGGCTATAAACCAATAATCTGATTGTAGTGATTAATTCGCTCACCTGACCTTTACAGTATATTTAAGATGTGCTTTTGGTTTTTGTCATTTGGCTCGTGCACCCCCCCCCCCCCCCTTCCCCCCCGAAAAACATTTAATATAAAAAATACCCCCTACACACACACACACATTGTTGTACTTGGTTTCTGCACTACACAGTTGGTGAATAGTAGTACTAGCTGTCAGTTTGACCATCTTACTCATATCATTGAATTCTCAGTCACACTGTTACTCCCTTGCGCCTTTAATTCTCTCCCTATTTTTTTCCCTCTATTACCAAGGAGTCGGCGGTCATCAAGAGGGGGACAGCGAGCGAAATACACTCTTCATTGTTGACAACAGAGGACTTGGTCACATGTGTAAGATAACCGGTTTGACCTTGCTAACACTATATGTCCCTGACGTGTGAAAAGATGGGCAGATGTATCCACACATATTGCAGAATGTAATCAATTGAAATTCAATTGCCGTCAATGAGAAATTGGCTTTTTGGGCAGCAGAGGCTTCCAGTACCGCCACCATACCCGGAAGAGAAGCAAGCCTCCCGCTCGAACCTGGGGCTTGGCCGCAACTTACGAATACATGGATCCTGGAACACAGACTGCTCTCTGTGTCTGCTACAATCACTGATTACGTGATCAGCAGCAAGTTTAGTACATCCAATGTAATTACTCTGCAGTCTGGCTTTTGCGTTCCGCTCGCTAATACACGTACATGTTAGGTTAGCCTATACTGTACTCTTCTCTCATGCAAACAAAGACGTCTATACCGCAACGCCATCAGGCCCCATTTCAACAGAAGGCTTGTGGTGCCCACACTGATGAATGGTACAGGAGCTTTGACAGCTATTAGTGTAACGGAATTGTGTTGTCAGTCAGCGACCTGTTGCGTAACAACTTTGTGTGGAATATAGAGATGGCAGGCACATGGTGAAAATGATAACCAGCCTGCTAGCTATACCTGGCCACTCGATTCGGTCCTCTCTTCTCTATGCCACTTCCAATGTAATCGTACCATTCCTCACCTCTAGAATCACCTCTGCACTCCTCAAGTAGGCTTAGTTACAGCCGCCTCTGAAAGATTGTCAATACGACAATCTATATAGCAAAGTATATTAGCCAATAGATATATGGTGTTAAATGAACGTTTGCAGTTTTAATCAGCCACATTTGTCAAGTGAAGGTTTGGTGAAAGCCTCATTAATTTACTCCCGAAATGTGCCAACTACATCTAGTCTAATCTCGTTCATAATTTTTCAATTCACTGGAAATGCCTCCGACCGTACTCTATTAACAATGCGGCCTGATGTCTGACTGGATGATATATGACATATTACAGTTTAAAGGCCTGTCCTGAGTTGCTATTTCTGGAAACGGACACTGCTGATTCAATCATGTGCTGTGAGAGGCACTAATTGAGTTATAGGATTCGGTCATGCCATAGGTGTGATCTAAAGTCACACGGTAAACAGGGGAAGATAATTTGCTGATCATTGAAGCGAAACCTTCATTATGAAAACAATTGTGTTGTTATGTTAGACATCACCGTGTCGTGAGTGAAGTGCTTCACCCACTAGATTGAAACGTCAAGGCCAATGAAAACTTCATAAACACGAGATAGGATTTAGAATAATGTATTTCCTCAATGGGTTAGATATTGAAATGTATTGGATTGCCCAAATCTAACTACAAGATAAGGCCATGTTCCCAATTCCCTGTCGAATATGTGGCAAATATAGCAAAATACGGCAGCGTGTGGTAAGTCAGTCAAGTGACATAATGACGTGTTCTGCATGACAGTGGTTCTCAAAGGGGGGGTCCGGACAACCCTTTTCCCCCTGAGGGGTCGCAAGTCACAGAGGACAGGTCACAATATTCATTTCAGAAATTAAATAAATATTTTATTAAATTATAGAATTAGCATATTTCCGCCATAAAAGTTAGTAATAGAAGTACAGTGTATAAGGTTCCCCGATCCTAGGGTTAGGGTTAGAGATGTTGAGATGTCTCTTTGCTCCAACACACCTGATTCAAATGAATAGCTTGTTATAATGACCCATTCAACACATGTAAACAGCCAGAGTCCTGTTGTTTAGTTTTTTAGTTTAACGTCGTACTTGGGGACGTTACGTAGTGTGTCGTCACGCATGTCTAAAAACAATACCTCGCTTGTCATGTAGGCGGAGACTGACGCAGTTAGCTAGCGCTGTGTCCCAGACGTTATGTTAATAAGTCAAGGCTGGCTCTGCGAGACTAGAGTAGCCCATGATTAACATAACATATGAGTCTTTGTGCACTCACATGGACTGGGAAAGTTTACTTTTTAATGTAGTCTACTCCTATGTGTTGTTATTTTCGACCACTCTGAAAACAGAAATTCCATTAATAAAAATGTATCGAACCATTGGATGGCCCCGCGGCCTCGTTTGAAGAACCCAATTAAAAGCTAATACTTAATACTAATACTACATCTTAAGTGTAAGTCTGCTACACCTTTAACAAACTGCCGTAGGCCTGCCTATTAACCATTTGCATAAAACCGAGGACCACCGTGATCGGCTCTGCGCGCTGCTGTTATCGGTGATTTATCGTGCTTCTTCCACTCGAGCACGTCAATGTTGAAGGAGTCACCGGAGCGCGGAGAGGATCCGAGCAGGGGTAAGGTTTTGGAGGAGGAGGAGGAGGAGAGGAGGAGGAGGAGGAGAGGGGGGGGGGGCGGAGGTAAAATAAGCAGCTATAGGGCTGGGCTCCGGAGAGAAGCGCTCTATAAGAGGAGCATGAACCGGAGGCGCTTCGAAAAGCAATTAACACGCCACTGAAAGAGGAGAACAGCGAGCAGGTACTAGTTTGTCCAAGATGAATAGTTAATAGAAAACGGAGAGATCATATAGCTACTGTAGCCTATATACGCGGGCTCGCCGCACCGCTGGCTGTACTCCGCACTCCACTTCTGAGCATCTCCGCGACTCCGGCTCGAAACAGCCTAGATGGCAAAAACTATGAGACTCAGCTGATGAGGTGAGGACAGCTTCTTGACGAACTGAATAATCGGTTTTACCCGTTCCTGAACTCTTTGCCTGTCCTATAATGTGAACGCTGCTGACACAAAGTCCCTGGCACGCTTGGAAGAAGTCTGACCATCGTTGTTTGAGAGATCGGCAACTGTCTGCCTGCTCAATATGTACCAGGGGCATTCACAGGTAAGAACAGACTATATTCGATCATTAATTGAACGCATTCATTTGTTTTTCTGCTGTTTAACGCTAGATTTGGCCAATTAATGTAACATTGGATGCTTTATAGCCTAATTAGATAACAGTCAACTACTTGGATGATGACATTAATGTAGACTAATCCTACCAATGGGCTATGTGCGATGTCGTGGGTCGGTTGAGTTTACTCAAGTCAATTTCTGAGTACAAGGTATACTTGGGTGCGTCTCAGAGTGCGTGTAGTTGGCCAGTAGTAGGCTACGTTATGCTTGACAACCGTGGCACAGAGGAAGGAACTCAGCACTACTTATGCAGATGTGCTGTAAAGCATAAGCAGCCAACACGAATGGTACATGTTGTTGAGCATGCTCGATCGACCGCTAGACAGTACGTGCACGCTGACGTCAGTTGTCAAGCAGCACCCAGACTTGCTGCTGGTCTCGTTTTACACACATTAGGTTACCCATCACATCGGTGGCTGCAGCAACATCAACTCAAATACAGCGCAAACTATAATTTAATTGCCAATACTTTGAGAGATGAAAAGATATATATGTATATAATATCAATAACATACAGATTACTGTATGCTTTCAGTAAAGTCAGTAACAGTTTAGTCTTTGTAACAGGCTACTGTAGACCTATTTGTGTCTGTTAAGAATATGATTATTAGTACATTAATAGTTTCATAAAAGCTGGTAGCCTACAGCCAGCTCAAATACTTCACCTGCCAAGCAGTTTACTGTTACAGAGATGCCTCAGGCATCAGAGCTATGGGGCATTCAAGTCCAGATATGAATATTTCATGACATATTACTTGAGTGCCCATAATCATAGACAATGCCTGAAAAGGGGGGAATAAAAGTGTTTCAGTAGTAACCAAAGGTGAATATCGCATCTCCCAAACTGCATTGACAAATGCCATGTGTCATTCTGCAATGATTTACTAACTGGTGGGTTCGTCATGTGTACAAGTCATTGTATCACATCTGTCATCCTCATTGCCTCTGCTGCTCTCACGCTATGAGGTTAGCCCACAGCCTTTTCAATACATGCAAACTAGCTGCTTTGTTGGCCACTGGTCTGGTCCCAGTAGACACGGTTTGCATAACATAGGCATTACCATAGCAGTGACAACACTCATAAGATGCTGTGTGTGAGCATGTATGCATGCATGTGTGTGTATATTTGTGTGAGCACTGTGTGTGTGATTTAAATGCTTTTAAATACCATAACCAGATACTGTATGTGTGAGTGTATTACATCTTTCAAACTGATTATATTCAAGTATAATTTATCTTCATATTGTCAAATAAATTGTCAATTGCAAAACATTATATTTTTTCTTATTGTATAGCCACATGGATGGAACATGGAACATGGTAGACTGCAAAAGGCAAACACTTTCTGCCGTTGTAGAGGACCACTAACATGAAGTCCGGCCTGCCTTGTTCCATGTGAACGCAGCATTACTCAGAACATCATATTTTCTTATTTTATAGCCACATGGGTGTGTCTATTCAGTTGCTTACAATAACTCTCACTACGGAAGGCATGCACATGCTGTTGTATTCAGTTGTTGAGGGGCTTCTGGTAAAGGAAAAATATAGTGATTTAGTGGAATGAAAATATGGTATTTCTGTCCTCTAATCATGGACACATTGTCTAGTTTATGTTCAAGTGTAGAGACACAGTTAGCTCACTCTAATTGCTCCCGTCCAGATTCTAAATGAATGTGCCTGCTATTGACATCTTCGTTTGTGAATTGACGTGACCTGCGACCGTGGAGCTCTGCTCATTATCCTCGGTGAGTTGTGTGTCTTGCGCTGCCTGCGCTCTATGCCTGGGAATTTTAAATGAACCTCAGGTGCACCGATGAGAAGATGGAGCTGCATCAATCCAGGAATCTGCTCATCATTGCCCCGTATATATCGTCTCTGGCCTGAAATAGATATGACTGAAATTCCATCCTTAATATTTATAGTCTCTGAGGTAATTTGACTTGCTGACAGGTTTACTTTCTAATCCACCGCTACTCTAGTATTGGCTCTAGTGTGCCACTGTTAATGTAGTATGCATTATGGCTGTGGATCTTACCACATGGGACAATATACAGAGGATCGGATAACTTGCCAGGAAACCGGTGTTAACAGTGAGAGTGGTTCTCATGTGTTGGCTAGTGAAGAATTGGTCCCTTACCCTGGGCATTGTCAGGCTCGCATTCACATGGCCTGGTTGGCAGCACTGACGATCATCTCTCCTGCTGAGTATCCATGTAGTCACATGTCCCATGAATTTTCATGTTCTGATAGACACCTCGATACAGTTACATCTGCCATAGCTCTGATTCCTGGCTAAGCGTGTTGATGTAGGGTTCTCATGCATAATATATCTTAAAGGCTGGTTGTATCTAAATAGTTTTTGTCAACGTGAGATAGTGCAGACTAATGCTATCTCATCGATCTGTTTTTGATTATGCACGGACAACATTGTTGCTGTAAACCCTAACCCTTTTTCTCTCTGTATTTTGCAAAGCTCTCAAGGGAATTCTAACATTACAAATCTATGAAGGCTGCTTGTGTTTCAGATAGCCTCAGCATTTGCTGTACTGCTTATGGAAGGAAGCGTTTGGCTCAGGTTGAGGTCTGGGTTTATAAGAAGTGATGCTACTGTACAAGGTGTACTGATATTTGCTCGCGTGATCGCTTTATGTATTCTCCAGGCAGGCATCCAGCGGTGATGAGAATTAAATTTTTCTATCACAGAGCTTCTAATTTGATCACGCAACACTCAGTGGTATCGTTGGACGGACGCAGATCTTCTGGTATACTCTGCTAAGGAATCTGGACACTGATCTTAAGCAATTGTTGAGATGCTCAAAATCCCGTTTTTCTTTTCAAATTGCTGTAGCAGTTCTTCCAATGTTTGATCATAATTACAAAATCTTCCTTATCCCCGTTATCTAAACCAACACTTGTTATCCAAAGTCTCCACTGGGACCTGTCCTCTCCTGGGAACCCGTTCTTGACAGACATTACAGTTTCCCTTTCCAACTAGCACACCAACCTCATTCCAGTCAAGCAGAGCTCTGCACAGCAGATTTGTGTATTTGACTGATTTAAAACAAATCAATGCCGGGGAAATATTGCAGTCGAAATTACTGGTTGTCAAACTGTTACGACTTGGCTCAAGGGCTGTAAACTAAACCAACACAAACACTAAACTAACTAACAGAATAACATAGAATTAGGTGTGAATGTCTATAGGTGTATGGACTGAATATAGGGGGTGCGTGTTGTGTGCTAACCAAACTAAGTCACAACCCAAACGGCATGTGTGGTGCCAGGAGGGTCACAGAGCCAGTGTGCTGCAACACACTCATATATGTGAACTGCCCACTTAATTAGCCTAATTGGGGCCCATGCAGCCAATAAAGACCACAGGCCTGCTAAAACAAAACAAACAAAGATTATTCACATCCTGGTGAGTGATTAACAGCAGTGTGAAGCACAGATGAATAGAATATTGGGCCTATATTGGTATTTGGAGGAAGGCCCATTTCAACAGAATTGGGAAACAAAAGATACAGACACTGTATGATTGCAAAATGTTTCCCATACTTATTCAATTTGCCCTACATAGTAAACATTTAAAGGGGTAAATTTGTATATTGATGTTTATTCGTAATCATTATTGTGACATCATTGACATACTGCTTTAACATCTGCAAATATGTCGTATATGGAGCATGGAGCGATGCTGACACCTCATCTTCTGCTAGTCTCCTCAGGTCCTGGGGAACTGTAGCAGTACCTTGTGGTGTAACGTCTCACACAACATTTCCTAAAGAACAGGATAAGCGACTAGTATGAATGTTTCCTGTGTATGCATATTACTGTGGCGTATCGGGGACATTAGATGCCATAGTGCAGCTGAGTAGTTCTAAAACCTCCAAAAGCAATATGTGCCCCTATCTGTTATAATGGGATACATTAATAGCTAATATATTTTTAACTGATGCGTTTACAAAAGTCTTTTCATCCAGCAGCGACGAACTTTCACACTTAAATCAAAATGTCGAGATACATCATGCACAGACCTTTGGGTGACTCGTGTGATTTCCTGAGGGAGATTTGAATATGGAAATAATACAATTCACCACAGAAGGTTAAAATGCTCAGGGGTGTCTCCTGAATTATGACAACTCAATCTATTGTCCTAACCAGTGTTCTTTAGGTTTCTTTATCAAACATGTGCATACAGAACCTTGGATTGGTTTATTTCTAGAGTAGAGTCTCCTGGCCTAGGTGGTCAGCTTCTGTAGAGGCAAAGGGTTCCAGCAGCCATTCCCCCAGCAGGCCTCTCTAAAGCCTTGATGATTTAACAAACCATGGTCTTGATTAAAAGCGATTTAATTGCCCTGCCTATTTCAGGAGCTGTGATAATGAGAGGAATCAGTGTTATCTGGCTCCAACCAGCTGGAAACAATGCAAACCTATTCAACCACAGTGCAAAGCTTTCAAACCACAATCTTTGTTTTTATTCCTTTTTTCCTTCAAACACATTTAGTCTGATTAGCTGCCAGAGACCCACTTTGAATTTGCAGTATGCAACCTTTTTTATATAAACTGAAATTGGGCCTCAAAACTATTGTTCAGGAAACTTGCTCTGAGTTACTGGAGTTGGCATGAAATAGTTGCTCTGAACAACCGGCATCGTATTTGCAGCTACAGCCATACTGTAGTTTAGGTGTGACCAACAGGGGTAGACAACCATCATCAGTTCATCCAAGCCACCTGCTAAGCATTTTCTTAAAGTGCCTGCACTTCTCTAAACAGTTTCAATGGACCCAGATGGTTGTGTAACAAACTATCTGATGCGTCAATTTAGACTTGAGGTGTCACGCAGATATGCCTCCACCAGCAAACCTCAATTCTGCTGTTTGCCTGGGTCAAAGTTTGTACAATTGTCTGCAGTGGAAAAGCAGCTCTATATTTCCTTGCCCTGGGTTAGAGACTTAAAGCACCCAAAGGTATGTGAGGGAAGTCTATATAAACCCAGTGTATCATAAGAGCTTTCATAATCTGATTGAGGATAATGTTAGCCACGCGAGACCATCTTGATCTAGCAAGCTCCAATTTCACTTAGCAGCTAGTATCAGTCTGGAACCCCTGAATGCAAAAGTTTTTCGACAGCACAGAAATGATTCAGGCCAATCTGGGGGGGCCAGCTGAAGTTTTTCCTTAGATGTCGACACCTGTTTACGTCATACATTTTGGTTTCCACCGATCTATTCTTAGTCCCTGACTATATGTCATCGTCGCTGCACTGGTGGCCAGCTAGCTGCGCTGTAAGTTGCATCTCACTCTCTCACTCTCCGAAAACCTCAAGGGTGCTCTGGCGATGCGTGCTATACCGTTGGGTTCTAGTGTGTCTTGATAAAGCATCTGCTCCCTGCACCTGGGGAGCGGGGTTCACTTCCCGGGTGGCACAGATTCCGTCTCCTCAGCATCCACATCAGAGTTTCCACAAAAGTCAGCATTAAGGTAGTTAGACAACATTAGTGTTTCAGCCATAGACTATATAAATAAATGGACAAACCCTCTATGACTGTAACACCCCTCTCTATCTGTTATAATGGGATGCATTTATAGCTAATATATTTTAAACTGATGAGTTCAAAATCACAGATACAGTTACCGGAAGCTTTTATGAACAAGGCTGTAAACATATTTATTTCTGCTATGAAGTCAGATATTTTTAACATTAATCTATGAGGATTATCTTCCTATTTCAGACAGCCTCAAGTGGCCATTTGATGAAGTGCAGGTTTTGCTTCTTCAGCATTGTATTAATTTCTCAGCCCCGGAGGTTTCCGCTTGGTTTTAATGCAGGCTTTGTACAGTAGTAATCCAATCCTCGATATGAATACACCTGCTTGCTGACATCAGCAGTGGGAAGGGGTCAAGCCCAAGGGGTTGCAGCAGCCCCAGAGGGACGTTGTATGATTCAAGCTCTCTTGGTTTTCCTCGATGTTAGTTCTGTTTTCTCAAAATAATCCAGGCCCCTCTAATTCAAAGGTTTACATGAAATGTGTTTGTCGTGTGTGTGTGTGTGTGTGTGCGTGCGCACGTCTGTGTTCTGTGAGTACACATCATGTGAGTGGCATGCGCACGTGTGTGTGTGTGTGTGTGTGTGTGTGTGTGTGTGTGTGTGCGTGCATGAAGCTGGGCCCGTTGCCTCACAACGGCACATGAAGGGCACCGCTTCCGCTGCGGCGTCTGTTTGAAGAGACAATGTGATTAGAATGAAACGCCACCAGGTAAGCTGCCTTTGAACAGGCCACCGGTCGCTGTCATCTCATCATGGCAGACCCCTCCACCTGGTGCCAAGCACTTCACCAGAGAGGATGGAGCGCTACTGACTGTTTTATTAGCAGACCAGCGGCAGCTCTCGTGTCCATTGAGTGAACATGAAGGCACTAGGCCTGGGCGATATGGACCAAAAATGTATATCCCGATATATTTAGGTTGAATACCAATACACGATATATATCGGTATTTTCTATAAAGTGAGCTAAATCCTTCAGGCATAGAGAAAAAAACAGGAAACCCGACGGAAATGTGAAATTCTTTATTTTTAGCGACATTAATTGACATGTGAGCTTTCTCTGGTGTCTCCGCCCCTTTGACACTCTGAACGCACAAGGTGCAGGCATGGAGGGAGAGACGAACAAATTGAAAAAGTAATGAATAAATGCATAATGTAACTATATCGATATAAACAATAATGTCTAATTCTATATCTCTTTTGAAAGAATTCCGATACCGATGTATACCGGTATATCACCCAGCCCTAGAAGGCACATTAACGGTAAAGTCAGCTATTGGAAGGTAATTGTAAAATAATACCTTTTTTGTCAGTTCAACCAATATCTCCTCACATGTTGTTATCTGTGGTTTCTGTGTCTTACGTAGGAATGTTCACGTTCACCTATGGAAGAGGGAGGGATACCAATCCCATAGAGCTGTATAGAAGATCCCCCTTTATGCAGACTGCTTGCGTTTGTATTCCCAGCGCTCCATGCAAATAAGTACAAAACATTGTTAGGTACCTCTTCTTAAGAGACCAGGAGATGCTCCACTTTGGCCAGGTTGCTACTTACGCTCAACCTACTCAGCAGTTTGTGACGTTAGGCGACGAGCTCACGTGGGACCTGACCAGTTCCACCTTGGCTCCCATAGAGATGAATTATCTTGCTCTACCTTGGTTAGTGTTCTAGAATCATTGCCTCCACAGCAGCCTAGTTCTCCGTTAACTGTACAGGAGGAGCAGGAATAACATGCTCCCAGGGCATTTCTGCACTTTATTGTCTACTATTAAATGGATACCAAGTATGGTTTTTACTTTAATATAGTGGTCCTCAGTGTCTGGCCCCATGGGCCACCAATATCATATCACCCCTCACGACATGTACACACAAAGCTATTTTAAATTCATGACCCCACAAAACATAATATTGCAATTTTCCTGGATCCTCATTTTGTAAATCACAAGTTTATATTTGACCCTGTGGGTGTAGCTTGGCAAAGCCTTTCCTTTGTTACTTTTTCAAACACTAATGTTGTTTGGGCCTCTTTTAGTCATGTGAACTCATTTCACTTCTATGTGGAAGGTTATTTCCACCAAGGAGAAATGGAATCTACATATGCTCTGCTTGATAGGGCAACTGCAGTTTGTAATGGACGTTTGTTGAGTTAGGTCATTGATGTTCATCATTCCCATTCATTAGTATAACCGACAAGTATATATATATGCAGCCACAAAGAACAAGAAATATCCTGTCTCGAAGCATCAAAGCATCAAAGGTACATTTTGATTTGACAGGTTAATTTTGTGAGTGCAATGACATAAAGCTTGTTTAGCTGGGGGGAGCTGGTCCATTTAGTCACCTGCACAGTGTCTGTTTTCGGTGATGAGCGCCTGGTGCCACATCCTTGGGGGTCTGGGGTATGTTGGTGTGTAGGCTCGTTCTGTCAATGTCTTCGAGGTTCCATTCTCTGACTGAGATTGAG
>JAODLL010078510.1:0-15878 GCA_026546735.1 Forbesichthys agassizii | reverse complement strand
ATATAAATTCCCTTACACACCCCCCCCCCCCCCCCCCCCCATACTACACCATACTGTGTATATGCAGTACTGTAGCTGTTTAAAGTAATGCATTGTGGTAACATGACTACTGTTATGTTGTTTTACCTGTCTGGTAACTACAGGGCAACAAACCACAAAGACTTCCCACTGAATGCAGAATACTGACTGACTGTCATGTTTCTGTGGTTTTATGATCCAGAGCTGCAAAAACACCCTCCTTTTATATACAATTCCTATATACACCTCCTAATCACTGTTTAAAAACCTTAAACTAATCCCATACCTGCTTTAATATTTTAAAGTGTTGACTGAACATTTAATAAACTGCTGTTGAATATAATGACCTATTACTGTATTGTATTTTTTTAATACAATATTTTTTCTAGCAATGCTTCTTGGCAATAAACCTTATACCATTAAAAAGTCTGATTATTTCCCTTTTTAAATGGTGCCACCTTAGTAAGGTACATGCATTTGTGGGATGAGCAGAGTCCTGACTTTTTGTGCGTAGTTTATTTTATTAATTATTGGCTCCGGCTGACTTGCAAATGAAACAAATGGGTTAAGTGCAAACTACATTGAAAATGTAGTGAGCTGAGCTACCAGTTACTCTACCTTAAATGAAGTTTCGCTACACTGAAGCTACTACCCCCAACAGAAATGTAGCCTAGGTCCGTGTATGTGATGAACTCACACACGGATTCTTAGCAGTTGTATCAGACTTAAGCTTGAGCTGCAGATTCAGAAATGCTTGGGAAAATGTAGCTTCTGCGGACGCTACCGCACTACTTGATCAATGAAAGAGCTTTGCTACTGAAAAGCTATTTGATTCAGAAAACAGCGCCGCTAACGCCGCGCTACTCAGAAATGTAGTTCAACTAGTAGCATCGCTCGCTACAAGTAGCAACGCTACTGCCCAACACTTAGTGTAAACCTGATGCATGTGGTGTACTGTATGAAGTTTTGAGAATAACCATGATTCATCTTTCCTTACACAGCAGGAGAACAAAGCCACATACTATTTCATCTTCATATGTTGTGATACATTAATTTCAGTCCCTAACATGGTATTTTGCCATACTGTGATGTCTGTAGTTATGCTCATAGAAACAGGTATATGCTTTAAGTGCCACGTTTCAACACAATAGTACCAACATGGTTTGGTAAACTAGACAATGTTCACACGCAACACTCATACAGTAATGCTTTTTATTTAGTCTAACAAAAATGCAAAAAGAAATAGAAATAAACCATTGAGACAGTATAACAAGGCACTTTGTCAAGTTAATGTCTCGAAAGTGTTTTGATTTGTTTACTCTCACTTGCATGTACTGCAAGACTTGTTTTTGTGGAGTGTTTCATTTCAAATGTGCAATACATTGTCAATGTAGATGTTTTCGAGTGGAAAATAATCCTAAAATGTAACGAAAACTTTTTGACCTAAATTAATGTGTGCACTTGTACTTAAGCAATGTAGCATCATTTTTTTTTTAGAGTGGGGAAAGAGAGCGGACATTTAGGCATATTCCAGCACTCCTTGTAATCTGAATAATGTCTTCAGAATTCAGCATTGAAAGGAAAGTCCCTGTGCTTCACGCTCCTACATGGGGAGAGAGGAAAAGAATACGGAAGACTTTCACATAACATCCTAGGTAACTGAAACTAAAATGTGCAGTATAATTTTTCATTAAAAAAATAAAACATTTTGAACTGGAATGAAAATTAAATAATTGATACAAGACCGTTTTAAAATGCCTGCAATATAACTGCAATAACGCGACACCTGAGAAATTATGAATTCAGTCAACTTATGTAAATTAATGTTGAGCTCACCACCGCATGGGACATGCTCGCCAGTTCCTGTTGAAGCCTGAGATGACGTTCATGTCCTCCTTGCTGAGCTCAAAGTCAAACACCTGGAAGGGTCATAAAAGCAAGAGCCATGGTGCACAGGCCTTAAGGATTGGTATAGTATGTGACATGCCAACATTACACTTGAAGCTAAGATACACACACTTAAGAAAAAAAAAAAAAAAAAAAAAGGACAGGTACCTGGAAATTCTCCTGGATGCGCTGAGGGGTGACTGACTTAGGAATCACAACCACGTTCCTCTGAACGTGGAAACGGATCAGGACCTGGGGTGATGTGGGGAGATCAGAGGTTATGATGCGGAGTGTGAAATGTACCTCCTATTGTACTTTCATTGGAGAAGAAAGAAAGACAAAGTATAGTCATGGATTTTAGAGAAATCTTCTTAATAATTGAACTCCATAATTTGAGCTCTCAGAAAATCTAATTAGGGATGGCACCGATACGATACTGAGAATGGAAATCTCAGCCGATACCCAAATGCCGGTATCGGGACTGGAAAAAACTGGAATGTGCCATCCCTACTTCAAATGCAGCTAAGAAATGCAGCCTTCTAAGTCCTAGGGTTTCCTATCCTAAGATGCATTGTGGTTACGAAATAAAATATGGAAGACCTAAAACAATATTAGTTTAGTTTCGCTTGAAATAAAAAATGGTTTGCTTAATACTATGCTGAAGAATTGTGAGCTTGGCAGGATGTCCATTGCTGTATGTGCTGCATAGTGTGCAGTCAGTGGACACAAGTATATGTGGGCACAAACCTTTGGTGTAGCCCTTATTGGTACATCATGAACTGTGCTCTCTGTTATTGAGTTAAACTCAACAGGTTCTCATGTGTTAACTGTGTTAGTAAACAGGTCGATGGAACATGCATTTGCACGTTTTAAAATTTTTTTTTTAATAAAGACTTAAAAAAAGGTATTTGTGACACCTCAAGTATTTCACTTTAAACTGAGCACAACATATCGAGCTAGACTGTATATCGCCATTCAGCCAAAAAATATTAAGATATGACAATTTGTCAGTATTTCCCAGCCCTACTCTGCACCATTTTGCGTTCCCATGTACAGAGCCAGGCCTGTGAACACCCGATATCACTTTCTGCATACACAGAATGGGCAGCTAGTGGAGTAGATTATCACTGAATTTGATACGTGTTTAAAACCTACAATCACTGACTATACCTTTTAAATAACGCACCTACCTCAACCAATAATATTAGAGGAGTATACGTGTATTTCTGGTTGTTAAGTTAACTTTGCAAGATAACTGACTCAGAATGGAGGGTGAAATAGAAAAGTGTGGATGAATAGTAATGATCAGACCCAGTAAAAAATATGAACACATAAAACAGAACATACAGTATCAAGAACCAACAATCTAGTTTGGAGTTTTTATTTATTTATTGTCACACTTTACATGCAGCGTAGTTCATCCTCTGCACTTAACCCATCCCTCAAGGGAGCAGTGGGCAGCCTCTGTGCATTTAAACCAGTGTCACTGGTCACATGGCACTGACAGGAGTTTTTTTGATACCGAGTGAGTGCAGAGTGCTGTACCTGAGCAGTAGTCTTCTTGTGCTTCTCTGCAATAGCCTGTATTTTGACATGTTGTAGAAGAGGGGGGTCGTCAGGTTTAGCCCTGGAAATTAAACAATAAAATAAAAAAAACATTCTTGAAAAAGCTTGTTGATAGTTTAACTTCCTCAAAATGTACACCTCTCCCTTCAATGCCCTCAGAAGCTAAGCTACGCCACACACACACACACACACACACACTGTAGTGCGTGTCTGCAACACAGAAAATTAATAATGTTCCTTGGTTCTTCTTAATTAGTTATATTGTGTATATTATACCATTATAATAGTATAATGCAATAGTTTTCATATTATTTATACTTTTAACATAAACTATCGTACTTTTCAGCGCTAGCAATACTCACTAGTCGACATGACTTTGCGGTGTTTAAAACATTTCCATGGTAACAAAAAGTTCTCCAAGTTCCAAACAGCTCCGAAGCGCCAAATAAAGCTTGCGAGATCAGGATCGAATCACAAGAATATCCAGCTCCACCAATCAGAGACGTCGCTTTTACACTTTAGGATTGTGGGTACTGTAGTGGTTATCCGTGACATCATGAATAAATAAACTTCATCTTAAAACAAGGTTGATATCATACGACCTTGTGGCTTCTACTGGAGCATATACCATTGATTCACAACCTCAACTAAAAAAATTGTATGTGAGGATTTTCCGAAAAGTCAATGGAGAAAAGGAATGGGATATTTACTTCCGTTCCTAGGAACCACACTGTTACGATCTATTTACGAAGCCTGGGCTGTGTAGACATCAGATCATTTTTTTCCCAGCACAAACAGAGAACTGCAAGTTGCAGAGATATTTAGTGAAACTGAAGTATATAGCTTACCATCGCTTACTACACCATTAAACATCCACTAGAGTGCATCAACTGCCAAGCTCTTGCAATGTAGGCCTACTGTACTACTGTAGGCCTACTGTACACCGTTCAGTCTCGTGTTTGTGTTCGTGGCTAATTTAGGAGATAGCTGACCATTCTCTGTCGGGAGAGCCAAGGGGGCTGTAGGCGGTCACTGTAATGCCTTGGGAGTGGCAGTAGTTGATCAGCTTCTCCTGGGTCAGATAAGGGTGGCACTCCACCTAGTGAAGGACAAGAAACATTGTGTCTACATGTACACCGAGTTCAGTTTGTCTAGACGTCAAACTCTGTGCTGATACAACGTCTGATACATATACCCTTTTAAGCTCAACACAGGACTTTCTGACTTTCCGAAGTGATAGGGGATTTCCATTGGCTGTTAGCATTGTCACTCACAAGTATGTATTTGAAATTTCCGGTGTAATGATACCGCAGTAGTTTATTTACTAATTTAAAGTTTTATAATTGTATTTATTTTAAGAAGTAACCATAGCCTACACATGTTACAAATGTATGACCTGTAAACAGTCAGACCTTTGTTACACTAGATAAGTCTCCCAATGTAGACTTCAGATTAGGTGTGTTTAACACTTTGTTCAACTCACGGCTATTTTTTCTCCCCGCCCTTTCCAAATCAACAAGTTTATTATTTCAAGTATTTTTTTTGTTCCCCCACATATTTTTTATTTTATTTGGATCCCGTTTCAGAAATGTGTGCTCCTGCAAATGTTTTATGGTCCTGCAAATGTATTTGTCTTTAAATGTGTATTTACAATAAAAGATATCCTTGAGTGTTTTGAAAGGCGTCCTCAAATAAAATATATTATTATTATTATTATTTAGTTTTACAACAAATTCCTCATTGTAAATTGTAGATGTTGTTATTGAGTTACGTAGTTGGTTGTCACGTATGTCAATCAAATTACCCGGAACGGGCAGCGGTCAAAGAGTTTTTATGTTTACATTTCTAATGTTTTATTACTGTCATACCCAGCTTCACCAGCACCTGGCAGCAACAGACACTTGCCCTCATTATAGCAATGTAACTAACCTGGTGCCATTTAGAAACCCATTCTTATACTCCTGTGTTTATTCCCCTGAGGTCTTGAATTAATTGAACAGACCTGCTGGAGACGAGAGCCTTGTTCCCCATCATATTGTTTAAACGTGAGCGTGAAAACAAACGAGTTTGCTGTGAGCAGTTAAGTTTTGTAGTAAACTATTAATTTTTGATCTCGTTGAGCAAGTGTGTTCGTACATCGTACAATTACTCCACATACCGTGACTGGGCCGGCCGGCTGGCCGCATCTGCTGCGCTAAGGTGCATCGCTGTCTCTGTGTGTTTGCCAGACTGGGCCAAACTAATACGGCCCCTCCTATCATGGACTGATCCTTGTTATGCGGAGATCCGATTGGCCCCATAGTTTTCACACAATCAAATTAAATTCTGGAGGTGGTGTATGAGGTATTCTTTTAAATTTTAGTTTCTTAATAAAGAGTGTAGGGCAGGCGAATATATACATGTGGAAAAAATGAGAAGATGAGTACTCTTGCTGTCAAATGTAAAAGACAGAACACACAGGCCTATGTTGCACCCCAAGCCAAGTGACAGTCAGCAGCACATAGTAGTAGCCTACGGGCTATAGCTTACAAGAGATGTCAGGTACAAGCAGCAACATTTTGTACGTTTAGATAGGCCTAATTCAAACATCCAAATGATAGTTATTGTTTTCATTGTTCTAAAGTTTACTTTACTTTGGCTAGCGTCGGTAGGTTAATAGCCTAGTTAATAAGATTAGGTTGTCAACATTGGCGGTAAATTATTTTTATTGGTGCTGAAATGTATATTTAAAAACAAATAAAAGGCCAATTGAAAGCTAGGCTATCGACAACATTAAATAAACTACTGCATCATAGTTTATTATAGTGGATGGTGTGTAGGCTATTTGAATTTGCCAACAAGGTCTACTTTAGATGGCTCTCGGGCCGTTTTTCAGTTCCAGTCCGACCCTGGTAGCATCTTTAATGTGTGTCAAGAAGGTTTAGGAATGAGCAGTGTGAAAACCCTAAAGCAGGACTAAACAATAGCTTGTATTGTTTTAGTGAACGTAAAACATCATTCATGACCATTAACAGACAAGTTCAATGCTTTTGTTGTTTCAAAGTCTTCGATACATGGCTATGGGCTCTCTCACACAGACTGGAGTCTTCACTGTGAGTAATGGTGTGACAATTAGATGGGAAACAGAGGCTAAGGTGGACAAAGGGTCTGGGAATCAGCAGATATAAGGTAATGTCAGCAGGGCTAAATGGTCTGGCCTGAAGGGCAGCTCTGCTTCCCCAGACATCTGCCTCTCAGACCTGTCACTTCCAATTGAACTAGTATGGGAGAATTAATATATATTGCTCTGTTGCCCTTTTGAGAGCAATTGTATTTAAATGCAAAGACTGATATGGTTTTCTTTAATGGTAATGGAAACTGGCATTACCTTATTACAATCCTATTCAACCCTATTATCCCCAACCAACCCATTTCCAAGTGAAGCAGACAGTCCTAGTTTCTATTCTTCTCTCAGCCAGGTCTCGTCACTGTGGTTCAAGCACAGAATATTCTGGAGGGTCGGAACCATGTGTGTTGTACCTGGTTGTTGGCAGGCCTGTATTTAAGCCCTGGTTTGTTGAGGATGGACTCAATCTGCGCCATGTTAAAGTTAGAGATGCCGATGGCCTTCACCAAACCCGAATCCACCAACTCCTCCATTCCCTGGAGCAACGTGAAAAACTACTTTCAGTATTTAAAACATTATTTCAATGTATTGTGGATTCCCAATTTCTACTCCACTGATAGTTTGCAAACTTGGCATCCCTTATAATGGACATGTTTGCTTGGGAATACACTAAGAACCCAAGTTCTTTTGTTTTACTTGCATTATAACAGTTTGTTTGATATGCAAACTTTCACACATTTGTTTAAGGGTAGAATTACATTGACAAGATCAGGCAGAAAACAGGAACAAGTGTGACAAATTCACAACTTCTTTATGAAATACTGAAAGTTTCAATGCATTAATTGTCCCTAGATATCATTTAAAAAAAAAAAATTAAAAACTGTCAAAATAGCATATATTGTGAGTATTTTGTACCATTATTCCGCTGTAAAACTGACCTCCCATGTCTCCAGAAAGTGGGTATCATCACTAATGGTTTCCCCTGCGCTATCCAGAGGAAAGAGCTCGCTGCCAGCCTGCATGTGTCAAAGGATTTAAAAAAAGGTCATGAAATTCACATCTAACATCACATCAGAGAACTAGCCTCAACTGACCAAAATTAACATGTGAATATGACATATTAGCAAACAAATGACCCGCTATCACACATTTGAATATGACCAAAGATAGAGCAATACATTTTCAATGGTAGCAAAAATGTAATACTTCTGGTCTCATAAGTGGGCGTGTCACCAACAGCATTTAGCTGTTGAGGCTGACGTAGGCAGCACTCAAAATACCCATTAGCTGGTCTGCATAAAGGGTGAAAAGTAACCCCCCCTTGTGTGTTGTCCGATGAAAACATTATTATAGCAGCAAACTGGGATTATTAGAAGTATATAAAAGTATAGAGAATATATTGTGTCTGGGGTAGGTCTGGTGTGTTAATTCATGTTTTTAGATAGCTAGATTTTTTTTTATTGTCATTGTACAACATTGCACAACAATATTTATGGCTGGTTTTATAATCAAAACCAGTCTGACCATGCCAGAATGTTTTTGAATGTGTGAGTGTGTGTAGCACTGAAACACTATAGTGGCAGAAAATGTAATATCCACTTATAGCATAGATAATAATACTATTAGTCGGTAGCGTGGACAGAAATGTGCGTACATGAAACTAGGTTGGCAAAAACAATTTCTTGAATAGGCCTATTAAATCTACGACATAGTAGCCTATTTGTGCTGCAAGTAGGCTACACGCCTAGTAGTGTTATATATTAGCCCATATAAACCTACAGGCTTGCTTTTATGTGATCACCGCCAGTTTTATAGTTACACAGGCCAATGTTAGGTCTACAATATTATGCCAGTAGTCTCCTGTTTTCTGACTTTAGCACATTGAACATTATTCGTGCAGTTTCGATTGATAGTAACGATACCTACTGACAGCATGTGCAGTCCGTAATGTTTATCAATCGATCCAGCAATATGATCAATGCTCACCGGCGGCCAGGAGGGTGAGGCTGCGGTCACATACGTGAATCAAAAACTGTGCAGGCAATGGACCGTCGCCATCCGATGCGAAATTCATAATCAAAGCCTACTCTATTCCACCCTGATTCACTAAGAAAACTATAGCCAACACTGCATCCTTGCTGTTGGTTGAGGCTGTTTTTAGGTCAAGGTTAATCAGTGTTGAACTTCACAGGAAATGACGCAAAATTGCTTCGCAACAGAAAGCAAATGTTTCCACACATTCGCTCTTACAGAATGGAAGTGAATGGGAGTAGTATATTAATTTAGCATGTGTCTGCAGCCTGGCTATATGCTTGCACTCATCCAAAGCAGGCTCACAGAGGCTTGAAGTGAAAGGGATAGTTCTGGCTCATCTGGGCAAACGTTTGTATGCTAACCGTTCATGGAAAACCACGCCACAAAAATAGAATTTGCAGCATCAGCGAGTGCTACATGCCTACTTCCAGTTTCTCGTCAAAAATTGTAGTTTCAAACCGGCATCTGCTTGAATGAGTATGAGTAACATAAGCATATTTTATCCATTTCATTTGTATTATATCCATGCCCCATGATGGGGAGACTGTCTTTTGTTTAGCTATACGGCAACTTGAAAATGTTTCAATAACTTGAAACTTTTTTATCTTTCCGACTAGCTTCTGTTAACGCCAGACAGCTCGAATCTTGTGGCTGGGTGGGGACATAACATTCATCATTTATATTATGCCGCCTACCCACGCCCACCTGTGGCTATGTGGTTGCTATTTGTGTTAGTTATAGAGCAGTAAGGGGAAATAATACAAGTGGTGCATATACCTTGAAGCCCATGGGCCAGTGAATCAAGTACAGGTCCAGGTAATCTAGTTTCAGGTCACCAAGAGTCTTTTCACAAGCTCCCTTCACCATAGACTTCTTGTGAAACGTGCACCACAGCTGTAAAACACAGAACGTGACACTTGTATCCAAAAGCATACAAGTAATTCACTCACAAAATCTGCAGGTAGGTAAAAGCTGCTTTTCTCTGACAGTCAACAGGGTTTAAAGTTTTATGAGAATGAGGAAATAATACATATAAAACAACAAAAAACATAGTGTAGGCTATGCACCACCAACTGACGCACCTTGCTGACCACGAAAAGATCCTCTCTCTTGACCACTCCATCCTTGATCATGGCGTTGATGCCTTCACCCACCTCTGCCTCGTTCTCGTAGATCATGGCCCCGTCAATGTGACGGTAGCCTGCAGAGATCGCTGCCTTTACAGCCTCTGTCACCTTACCTGGCAGAGACTGAAGTGTTCCATCGTGTATATTTATTATGCAATACTCATAACAGTAATTACCACGATTAGCCTGTCAACTGCTAACAGCAGGCTGTACATGTTTTTTCAGGGACGTTACAGTCATAACTATGTACGGTAATTATAGTTAGGCTAACTCATTGAACATGCGCAATAAGTAACTTAAAACGTACGTATCTAAATTCGAGTCAAGAACGCCTCACACTACAACTCAACCTTACGAAATTAGTAAAAACCCATTTAACATGACAGACCTTCCATGTCCCGAGTCCCACGATGGGCATTTGTGCACCAGTGTTTAGTTTCACGAACGCTGTCATATCTGATAAAGCAATAACTGCAACATGCAAAAGTCAATGAGCGTGAAAGTGAAATAGGAATATGGCAACTTTGGAAACACACACACGGACACGTGTGACGCCAACACGTGATAGGCTCCATAAAACAGCCGAGGGTTTCAAATTGGAATGAACCATAGCGTCCACAAAAAAAAGGAAGAAAAAACAAACAAACATGTAATCATGATATTACGTGTATTTAATCAATGTGTTCAGTTTCTTTTATTTAATTACTAAATATATATAAAAACTGAACACGAAGATGACAGGCTATTGTGGGTGCGTTCAGTAGACTGAACGTTTGTTACGTCCAATGAACAATTACTGAAAGACACGTTTGTTACGCCCAATTAACAATTACTGAAATACACATTCATAAAGCATATATGCTCAAAAATGTATGCCATCTCATTCTGAAATTAAATGCAATAATTTTAAAATCGGAATATGTTGAAACACCCATTCTACTTGCAGGTTTAGGTTGTTTTGGTTCAACCATGTGTATGCCTTGTCGAAACACAATAGTTTACATCTTATAAGCACAAACGACATTGGTTTGATATGTGTTGAACCCACAGTGTGTTGAACTGTTGTTGGTCCTGGCGTTTAGCGCACCGACATTCACATTATAGGTTTTCCAGATTCCTTCCATTCATTGAACGTAAATTAAACGTTACATAACTCGGAACATCGGCCTACTCATTAGTGGTTCGATCGCGTTCGGCTGTCATCGCTAGTCATATGTCGACGTCACAAATGTCCGTAGATTTTCAATGCAAATATTTTATGCGATCTAAGGACGGGCAGACTCGGCTATCGATTAACGATGTCTGTAAAAGCTATTCTATTTTTTGCTTTCCAATGTTAAACAGCCTACCACAGTCCCATAGTCCTATAGTTTGAAGAAGACATAGGCTAGCTAGCTACTCCATGTTGAGGATATATCATATTTCAAAAATGTATTCACAACTACCAAAATACACTATATGCTACTTTGTCACTCACCACACTTAACATTTTAAAAACCTTTCTGCGATTTCCCACAAACTCACCACTAGAGGGAACTATTAACACGTGAGGTGCTGTCATATTTAATTAAATCGTTGACACAACCTAATAATGTATACCCTTCACATTAATTTTCCACCCCAAAATAAGCATTCATTGCCCTCAAATATGGAACAATATAAAGATGCATGTCTCATTTATATAAAACAGTCTTTGTTATTTGTTTCCTCATAGGCCTGCCTTTTTATTCAGCTATTACATTAGGCCCTACACATTTGTGCCACAGAATGATCACACATGCCACAACAAGAAGGTCCTGCGTTCGAACCCTGGTTGTCCCAGCCTTTCTGTGTGGCGTTTGCATGTTCTCCCCTTGACTGCGTGGGTTTCTTCCAGGTGCTCCGGTTTCCCACAATATCTAAACACATGTTAGGTTCACACCCGTGCCATCTGACGAGTGACACTGGCCTCTAACTGGAGTTAATCCCCGGGCGCTGCACAGTGGCTGCCCACTGCTCCCTTGAGGGATGGGTTAAATGCAGAGGATGAATTCTGCAACATGTATGGGACAATAAAAGCACCTTTATCTGCTAGTCTACTTCACTGCTCATTACTGTTCAACAAAAAGCATGTAATTAAATTAACATTGTCTTATATTTAGAAATAGATGACGTTCTTTGTGACACGTGAGTGAAACATTTTCTAATCAAGTCCCAGATTTAAGTTGGAATGAAAAGCCTGTCGTTTGGGGGTTTAGTGACATCAAGCAAAAAAGGACCTTTGTAGCCCCGAACAACGATCGAATCCTTAGGAAGTGAAAGTTACGTGAGCCGGTAGCCACTACAGTGTGGGTTCACGCACCTCACAATGGCTTTTGCAAAACTTTGTGTCTCTGATCTTCTCCCAGCTGGACGCCTGCTTTTCAGGCCTCGTCTTCTCTGATCTAGCGGCAGACTTTGGAGAGGCCTCCGCTAGCCTGCCAACTGTCAAAGAACCCCAGGAATCAAACACAACTCCATGCCCAGTCATGATCAAAGGTCCGCAGGTAAACCAAAACGAGAAGAAGAGCCACCTACACTCGCTATCTGAAGAAGATAGAAGATGTGTGTGTGTGTGGGGCGTCGAAGGAAAGGTATGTTTTCATTTCCAATTCTCTTCTTAAGCCACTGCAGGCTTGAGCCACCCGGCTTAACCAAGTGCAACGCTTAAAGGAAGAGACAAACGGACGCGTGTTTGAGGATACAACAAAGGCAACCAGTCAAAACAGGTGGCCTCTCAAGGCAAACTTTCGTACAAAGATGGTACAGATAAGCCGTGGGTGAGTTTTCAGAGTGTGTTCCTCAAAGGATTTGAACATCAAAAGGAATTTTGCTTTCACTTCTTTAAACATTCAGGTTTTGGCGTTTAGTCAGGTCAAATATGGACAAGTATGGAATTATATGGCACTTGACAGAAAGGTAGACAAATGTATTAATTCAAGCAGAACAAACACACGCACACACACTCTCTCTCTTTCTCTCTCTCTCTCTCTCTCTCTCTCTCTATATATATATATATATATATATATATATATATATATATCACACACACACATCCATTTTGAACCAGGAAGGCCATGGTATTATTCTAATCCCATATCTGTAAATGTAATGTTGAGTTTACACACACACAACCCATATTGCAAAAATTCCCTTTTTTGAACAATAACAAACCTACTTCCTATATACACTGCAAACCTTCGTAAACTATTTACTATGGAATATTCCACAAACAATCAAATATACTTTTAGGGTGTATTCACACGAGAGCTTTTGGTGTGCACCCGAGTTCACATGAGCCGTCACATTAAAACTGTATGTATCAACGAGCACAAACGCACAAACACAAAGCTTATTGTTATCCACATGCAATGATCTGTCTTCTCTGAGCGCGTCTGGCTGGGGTTTTTCGCCTTGATTAAGCACTTGGTCGAGATCTTTCAGACACAAGATTGCAGGGAGAAAGAAAATAATGAAGAGCTTTTGAATTAGCATTTTTGAGAGCTTTCTCAGGCGTCCTGATTTCTGCCTGGCCCCGCTGTTTGTTCTTTGTGTAGAGATGTCTGCTATTGTAGCCGTAACGCGAAACAAGTGTCTATCCAGCCTCCTCCATACCAGTCCCTCATCAACCTGACTGGCAGGAATAAACACAATCAACAGCCTTCTGAAGGGGAATTTGGGGGTTTTCTCACTCCAATCCTCACTGATGGGTTGCTCATCATGGTCATTATGCAGATTACAGTGCGACCGTGAATACAATGTCGGAGCGCTTTTCCTAGAAAAGGAATGTCACATTTTTATAAAGGTGACCAAAAAACACTTGTGTTTTGTTCTTCACAAGTCGAGCAGCACTTATCAGTTATGGACAAACCGTCTCAAGCATAAGAAATTATCAAAATTCTTCCTAGACTTGAAAGTCAAGTCTCTGCTGTCAGATTTGACCTTGACAACAATGTCAAAGTATGTGCCTTCAGACCTGATGTCATATATCCATTTGAAGCCACATTGTATTGTGTAATTGTTACACTACACATTGAAATTACCTACAGCATTCATTATCACAGCACGGATGGATGGATGGATGGATGGATGAACAGATCAATAGATGATATACTGTACAGTACATGTTTTTTTAAAGAACATCCATACATCTATAGTCAGAATACATTATTAATAATTATAATATTTGCTTATTGTTTGTTTTTTAACACAAAGACAGAGAGGATGACTTGACAGAATAATTTACTATTTTTATCGGCCATATTGAGGCATGATGACGTAAAATCTTCCCTACTCTCTTTGCACCCGCTCCTGCCTCCTGAGTTCACACAAGAAAAAGGGGGAACTAACTTTGGTTTAAATCCAAGGCCTTTATCTTTAGCCCCAAGCTTCATTCAAGACAACTGACAACAATATAAATAAGATCACCAAGCTTCTTAGTGGAGATTATTTTAGATTCTTTAAGCAGCAGACACATGCCAAGGTGAGCTATCCTTCAGAAACTCCAGCCTCAGCCTACAGGTAAATTAGAAAAAGGTTCCCTTTCTTTGCTGTGAGAATGTAACAATTCACCTTTTATATGAAAATAATGTTCAGTCCACTGTGAGTCTCGTAAATATTGTTATCTTTTGTCTTTCATTTGAATCTTTGTCTGTATATATAAATTCACGAGAGGCAGGTAGTACCCTCATAAACCTCATATCCTTTAAAATTAGTTATTTAGGTATAGTATATTTTATATAGCTTTATTAAAGGCATTTCTTATCTTGTTGTTAATTCAGAAATACACGGTGGGGACATTGTACTACTGAGACACATGGCACATCCTGTTAAGCAGGAAATAGTACATTTATTTCACATTTAGATTAACATGTTATCTGAGTTACATAACCAACTTGTGTTTTTTATTATTATTTCAAGAATAAATGACCTAAGATCTAATTAAGAACGTGGTATTCTGAGCAAGTTTGTGTAATATCCTTAAATAGGCTAGCAAAGTTCATTTGTCATAGTTATTTTATAGCACATTTAGCCAGTGCTTTATTGAGAGGTGACTGTCCTTACAAAGGTATTATAAGATATTATATAACACATTATATAAAATGTGACCTTTATTTGCAAGTGTAGTTTTTTCCTAGAAGATTTTTCCTGGGTGGAGGGGCTGTGTATTCTGTCCTAGGATCCAGCATGGCACAAACTATCGTAACTTTTTTTTATTCACCTGAGCTTCCTGATTAATATTTACAAAACACAAAAGCCGTTTGGACTTCTCTAATTGTACATGCTCATCACGGGAATGTTATTTCAGTACTTGTGAGTCTTGTGTTTTGCTGTGCGTGTTGTGAGGGGGGTGGTGGGTGCGGGACTTCTCTTTTGGTAATGTGATCTGCACCCGCCTACTACTGGCACCTTGTGAGGGTGGCACAGTGTGTGTGTTGGCATGGGGGGGGGATGACGACTAAGTAATATTTCTCACTCACTGCAATATACAGTACCATACATTCACATACATATGGATGGTAAAACACTGTGAGTGTTACATGTGATTTACTGTATCCTAGAGAACAAATATCAACATTACAAACATAACATGCACAGAGAGTGTGTCTGTGCATGTTATGATTGGGGTAGGAAATATTCAATTCCATGGGTTTAGAGCTGGAGATTTGTTCGCTTTGTGGTGACGGGTGGCATGACATTTGTTATGGATTGGTTGCAGACCACAGTGTTGCAATTTAGGAAAACATGCATGCGTGCGTCACATTCATGATACGTAATATAGGGTAATTTGTCATATAATTTAGAAATAAATGACAGAATCAGAATTGGCATTATTGCCAGGAATGTTTAAAAATACTTCTCAGATTCGTACTATTTATACATTATCATTTTATTATTATTATATTTATAGGATTTTAACATTTTGTGCAAAATTTGTTAAATTTACAGTATATATTTTCTAAAATATTATTATATTAACAAAATGTGCAGTGGTCTCTAAATATTTCCAATATATATATATATATATATATATAGAATAGAAGAAGAATAGAATAGAACTTTATTAATCCCCCTTAGGAGCAATTCATCCTCTGCATTTAACCCATCCCCGAAGGGAGCAG
>JAODLL010078499.1:0-10000 GCA_026546735.1 Forbesichthys agassizii | reverse complement strand
GGGACTGGGGGCAAATTGCCGGATGCAAAGTGTCATTTGTTTCCCACTCCTCCTACAGTACGGAGGGAGAACATGCACGTGATGACACGACTTAGGGGATGCACACACACACACACACTCACACTTACACTCATGCACTCACACATACACAAACGTGCTCATGCATGCAATCACACACACACACACACGTCTGGTACAACAACAAAAAAAGCCACAGGTAATATCGGCCTATTTCTTCTTCTTTCAACGCGCCTCTGCCTTGTTCTGTCATCCTCCCTCTCTCTCTCTCTCTATCTCTCCCTCCCTCTCTCTCTCTCTCTCTCTCTCTCTCCCTCCCTCTCTCTCCCTTTCTCGCTCATATGTGTGTCTCCTTCACATTGTGTGTTTATCTCTGAGGATATTGGTTGCTGATCACAAATAGCTTTTTCTCTTGACAGGATGCCAGAGCATCGTGCCGCTAGGCGGAAGGGGGGGGGGCTACTGACATGAAAGGGGAGAGAGGAAGGGGGGGAGACACAAGAAAGGGTGCTGGGGTGCGTGACTGCCAGCAGGTACACAAAACACACACACACAGGGAGACGTGCTCTGATGTGAAGGCGCGCACATTGTACATCGGCTGTGCTAACTGCCGAATGTACACATGCAGACACACACACACACACACACACGGTTCTGCTTCTGCACATAGCAACGCACACACACACAGTGCTAACACACGGCTGTGCACCAACCCCCCCCCCCCCCCCCACCGCCGCACAGTGTTATGAGGGAATGATGAGCATGAACCCTCATATTCCCCTGCCTCGACTCACACACCCCCTCCCCTCCTCCCTGCACCTCCTCCCTGTGATCTGCGGGAGCCTTGCCACAGTGCTCCTTACCTCTGTATCGATTGTCAGCTTAGCTTCCTCTCCCTCCTCCTCTGCTCTCCTCTGGTCACTTGGCTATTGATCAGTCTATATGTAAGACAGAGTGGGAAGCAGGCATACTTTAATGTAAACCTATGCCGGTATTGTCGTCTCTCTTCTTCTGTGAATCGCTAATAGGCTGCCGTTAGAGTGCCGCCAGGCTGCACTCATTTCCCCGTCTCAGCTTTCACCTCTTGCCTTCGCTCTCTTTCCGGTTTCGACTGCAGATGCTGCGCCAATTTTAGCCTACGTGCGTTTTCAGCCGACGTGCACGCCGGTAACCGATGACGGGAGATGTTTGCTGAGTTGCCGTGTTTCATTGTCGTGGTTGGTCTACTTTCGCTTCTGTCGTGCCACGGCAACGCTGCACAAAACCACCGCATCTGAAGGCATCTGAACGTGTGACTTTCCACACATTCTACAGTACAGCTAGGAGTTAAACCGCAGCGACCCCAAGCCCCCAGAGGAGTCCCTGGGGGAACCCCGCGAGAAACCCAGGGTGAGAAACCCCGCAGGGGGAAAGCAGTGGAGAGGATAGGCGTAGGTGGCTGTTACAGTACAGAGCTGCTGGACTATTAGCCCCCCTATAGGAGCATTGTAGGCGGTCTCCCCAGGCCTACGTGCACAGTGCATGTGTGGGAGCGCAAGAAAGGGAATGGATGAGACAGAGGGAGTGAGTGGGTGAAAAAGTAATAACGAGTGTGTGTGTGTGTGTGTGTTGGTACTTTGCATCCACACGCCCAGCGGGTTGATGTGTGAAAGCGAGCAGGGTATGATGACAGCCCGTGGGCTCCGATACGGCCATTTCTATTATTCACGGCGGCTCCAAGCGCCCAAACACACATTTTAATGAGCTTTGAAACACAGCCGAGGAAGTTTGTCAGCTGGTTAGTTGTGGTGCACGCCGCCGGGGCCAAAGAGCGTGTTTGGAGACGGCTGTGGTTTGATTTAAGGAGCCTGTGTGTGTTTATCATGTGTTTGAAGACATGCTCTGCCTGTGTGGGATTCCTGGGTTTGTAGGTGTGTGTGAGTCTGTTTTTACGTGATGAATAATGTAAATATTATACGAATAATAAGTCAGTGTTTAGGCTGTAGGGTCATAATGTATATCACACTCATGGACCAACGCACAACATACACACACACACCTACACATACATGCACACATTGACATGCCGCGCTATTGGTTTCACACACACACACACACACACACACACACACACACACACGCACAAATGGCAGGTCAGCGCGTGATCCCAGCAGCCCCCCCGGGGGGTCTGAGTGCACAGAGGAGAGTGCACGTGTGCCTGACTCCCCACGTCATGCATTGAGCTCATGCACGCTCATCAGGAACAACACACACTGGGCTGACAGCACAAGGTCATAGAGAGAGAAACACACAGAATGGATTGGATGGGGGAGAGAGGGAGAGAGAGAGAGAGAGAGAGAGAGAGAGAGAGAGAGAGAGAGAGAGTGAGAGAGAGACAGAAAGAGAGGGATAGAGAGAGGGGAAGGTTGGTCCTGTGCAGGAAAAACACATAGATGGAGAGCTGCAATCAAAATGTGCATTGTGCCTGTCTGCATGTGAATGAGCATGTCTGCATATATGAGGACGATTACAAATGCAGTGTGTGTGTGTGTGTGTGCGCGCGCCTTCCACAATGGAGAAGGCCCTGTTTATGTGAAGCGTATAACGGTGAATCTGGTGAGCCTGCCAGCATCACTGTGCAGAAACAAGCACAAAGCAGATGTTGCTGGTTGTGACAGATAAATATCTGCTCCCTCACCCGTATCCAATGCTTGAGAAAGAGTTTCAGAAGCAGAAAAATATGACTTTGCCCGCCACGTTGACATTTGACAATAATTAGCCTTGGTGCACATATTGTATTGTAATAACAGCCAACATTCAGAATTAACATGATCTGAATGAATCTAGTGTGAGGTTCCATCGTCCATCCTTCAGAGAAGGTGAACCCAGGGCACAGATGGTTTCCCTGTCCGATTGACTGCAATACAATATCGCTCAGGTTTCATGTTCTCTGGACCTCTGCTCTTCTATCATTTACTCTGGTCTGAGCAGGTGTTTGGCTCGCAGTCAGAGACCAAATCTGATCCATTTCATCTGTAATCACCTGGAGTCCCTGCAGCTGATGGAGGAGATCAGAGCGCCTACATTTTATTTAAGTCATCCTTTCCCTGCCAGCAGACCATGGCACAGGTGAGGAGGGGATGCAGTAGAGATGAAAGGAAAGAGAGGGGGATATAAGGCTTTAAGGACCCAATGGGAGATAGATGAAAGAGCAATGGTGGGGGAAAGGGATGGTTGTATTTGATTTGACGTCTTTCCCCCCTAGATATTTCACTGAAGCCAGGTCTACTGGTTTTCAATGGGCTCCAAAATTTCAGAATAGGTTGTTTTGAGTCGAATGTGCCACTCAATTCAACTTCAATTTGAGGTGTTTAGATGTGGGAATTGCCTGCCATTCACTCTGAGAGGAAAGTCAAAGGCAGGGATGCTCTGAAGCGGTTTTTCGCTGTGCTCCAAAGGTCCTAGTTTAGCAACGTATTAATTGCATGCTACGTGAGCTGAGATGCATTCAAATGGACAGGTAGCACCTTTAGCATTGACAGTGGTTCAGAACCATGCGTTACAATTGTAGATTGTAGGTAGCAGACTTTTGGCTGTGTTCCAATAGATGTAGCCTAGTTTGTCTCTCGTGTGAGTCCCCTATCTTTCAAACACACACACACACACACACACATGCCTTGCATGCAGCTGATCAACCCTTTCTTTGATTATCAGTCTTTCGTCTGTGCCAGTTCAACACAACCAAGCCAAACAATCAACCGGAACCTTACCCACCTAACTCACACACACACACACACACACACACACACACACACACACACACACATTGTAGTTTTAGCTGGTAATCATGCAGGATTGTTTTTTCTGCCATTATGTGCCATGTTATCAGTTAGATGCAGACTCCACCAAACTCACACGTATGTACTGTACCCACACACACACACGCACCCTCTCTCTACAGTCCATCTGTCTTTGTACTAAAGAGAGATGGGGACAGAGAAAGTGTACGGGGGGTGAATTTCTTTATAACTCATCAGTTTAAAATATATATTAGCCATGCATTTCTCCCATTATAATGAATAGGGGGCTTAGGGGGGCGTTTTAGGTGGAGTGAGGTACTGCAATGGCGACGCCAATATAGCCAGTATAGCGTGGTGTTCAAATACGTTCCTGAGAAAAGCTATGGGTGACGTCATGTTACCCATAAGGAGGCTTTGTCCATTTAGTCTATGGTCTGGGTCAGTGTTCCATGTGACGTTGCAACCCTCTTCATCTGATTTCTAGTTGTGTGTATGTGGGTTTGAACCTCCTTGTTAGCCATCCCACATTTTATTAATGACATTAAACTTGACTACCCATAGAGACACGCTCCTGAGCTCCACTTTGAACGCACGTGTTCTGTGCCCGTAATGCACATTGCTGTCAGACGGTTGTAGCACTGTATTAGGAATGCATTAGAATATCTCACATAAAACACACCAATTATCATCTCAAAATAAATGTGTTTTTTTTCCCTCCTGTGTTGACACACAGTAATGAGATAATAAGATACGGCTTATTTAAAAATAAGAAAGAGACTGTGGGATTTCAGCACTGGTAAATGTACAAATAGAGATGGAAGGTGAAGACAGACAGCCTCTATTCTGTTTGGTGGGATTGTGTCCATTCTCCCATCTAGCCCTGATCATCCGACAGGATGTAGACACTAATGACCAATGCACCCCCCCCCCCATGTCTTTTGGTTCCTGTCCCTTACACGAGCGACCTTTTAAGGGAAGGGGGGAGGGTTCAAAGGTCACGTGAGGCACAGTAGTGCTAGCAGTCAGCTGGTCAATGAGCTCTGGATCACGAGCAGCACGCTGGAAGGGAGGAAATGGCTGTCAGATAAGAGGAGGTGGAGCTAAGGGAGGGTGTTATGAGGACACCAGAAGAGAGAGAAAGAACATTGGCAGCCTGCCCTCTTTTCTTCTCCTTCGCTCTCGTCCTTCTCTTTCCTGATTCCTGGTCATTGTGAAGTCAAGATCATTTGCTTTACTTCCAGCCTGCTGGCTTAACTGCTCTCTCTATCTCTCTCTATCTCTCTCACACACACACACACACACAGACATGCAAACACACTGATTCATGAGCATTAAAAGGCGCATACCCACTGATGACATGCATGCTCACATCACTCACATTGGTGAATACTACACACGTGTGCATGCGTGAGGAATGCCGTGACAATCATGAGCACACACAGTCCCCTAAATCTCACTGGGTGTTTTAATGAGCTCTCCATTGTGGAGCGCTGACTGATATTACTAGGCCGCCGTGTCGCGTCTCATTAGCTAAACGCTGTCGGGCGGCCAGCCCAACGACCGCCCGTTGTTAAAAGGTGATGTGATGCAGGCTGCAGAGATACGTCGGAGCAGAGGGCATGCTGGGAGAGAGGGATAGGTGAAAGAGTGTGGCAAAAAGACGAAAAGTGGTCAAATGAGAGACGGAAAGAGAGAGTAGGCTGAAAAATGACGGAAACTGAATTTGAAAAATTCTCTCTCTCTCTCTCTCTCTCTCTCTCTCTCTCTCTCTCTCTCTCTCTCTCTCTCTCTCTCTCTCTCTCTCTCTCTGCGTTCTGAAAGCTGTAGCTTGAAAAAACTGCCCAATACAACCGACTTCGCTTGTGCCGGCAGACGCACACACACATACCCTCCTCTCACACACGTGCACACACGAGCATAAACGCAGCGACTGCAGTGTGTTTACACGGCAGCACTCCATTTAATCCGGCCTTCGAGAAAGCCCACTCCACTTGGTTAGCTCTCAACAGAGGTGGCTGAGAGAGGTGGAGGAGAAGAGAAAAACACATTGGAGGGCGCTACGCTGGTGGGGCCGAGAGTGAAGGCCTGCCGCTCTGTTCCATGGGACTCCTGCTACGTCCTTAACATGTTGGCTGTGCCTAAGAAATCCATCAATCTCTCTCTCTCTCTCGCTCTCTCTCTCTCTCTCCACCTCCCCCCCTTTCAATCTCTCCGCTCAGTCGTGCGTCATCCCTTGCATCGATCCAATAAACCGAGTCGGTTCTTAGCTTTCACCCGAGCTCAGCGTTTAAGCTCGCTCATTTAATGGCACGCTGCACTCAACCGGGGCATTGCATTTTCTTTACAAATATTGTTTTTATTTGTTTCTATAGTTACAAACAACCGAGCACTGTTTTCTTCCCCATCTAAAAAAACAAATCTAATCAATAATCATTCCTGCTGGTCGGTGGGACCGTGCCATACAAACATGCATCCAGTGTGGGGACAGAGTCCCCACATCTCCGAATCTCAATTGCCTGCCTTGCCGATACGTGGACGGAAAGGGAGAGTGTCTATTTGCCACTGCAGGGATTTCATATTCACCTTTAGGAATGAAGTGGGGACTGGGAGAGGACTGGTGAAAGGTTGGTGGAGATGCAGAGATAAAACGCAGCACTTATATTGCGTGAGTGTGTGTGTGTGTGTGTGTGTGTGTGTGTGTGTGTGTGTGTGTGTGTGTGTGTTTTCTTCTTTCAATTCTTTCTCCAGGAAGCCAATACAATCTGACATTTTATGCCCATTTTAAAAGTCAATAGGTTCCTCTCCCTGAATATACCACCATCAAAGGGGCACTTTTCATTCACAGAATAACACACAGCAGTGGGTGCAGAGATGAAAGTCTACATGGAGTGTGTGCTGCTGTAGTGTGTGCGTGTGTGGCCTGGGGTGTGTGCCCGTGTCACTCTGCACGTGATTGAGTGATCTCTGAGGTGATAGGCACCATGTGCACCAGCTTCAGCGACAGCACGGCGACGCTTCAATCGTGTCTTTGTCAGAAGAAGCCTTACCATTGTGGTGGTTGACATGCTCATTAGGAACGAGCCAATTCATTTACAACACGGCTCGATTGGCTTGCCCTTGCTGTGACATTCATTTCCCAAACAGACCGTTTGCCGCATTGCCAGCGACGATTACCGTTGAGCGCTTGGCCTACGTGTAATTATTATTGTCAGGTTATTGGCCTGAACGGGATTTCATTGATACTTTTTAGCAATAAGGCTCCAAATGTGTTTTATCACATCGAGTCAGGGCTGTTTGTCATGATTCAAACTGACACGCTGCTCCAATCTTCCACAGTTTGGCCTGGAGCTGTTTCCGCATCCTGCTACCTCGACATCGGGTTGGCCATACTGGTCCGTCAATCACGACAGCATTCGTAGCCTCTCGGCGAATAAGAGGTGCTGTGGGAGCCATGGGCGGGCCGAAGGTGCTTCTCCTCTTGCTGCTTTTCGGCTGGGAGAGGTCGCTCGGCCTCAACTGGAACCCGACCCCGCGAAAGACCATCCGTTACCATGGTGAGTAGAATGCTGGGATGCTTAGGGTGGCTTGGTACTCAGTCCTGTGGACAGATATGTTCTGAAGAAAGGCAGCTGAACAATGCCGACAGTTGAGCTGCATAAGGACATGTCTTTCTTTTGGCTAGTAGAGGAAGTGTTTCTCTCCTCTGCAATTATGGAAATGTTACAATGGAGGGAATAGAACACACAAAACCTCTGTGTCTGCATTGATCTTTGTTGGTCTTGCTTTATGTCTTAACCTTGAAACCTGGCAGTCTCCCATAATCCTTTCTCCATACATACATTTTATAGTCTGCATACCTTGTTGCAGAGAAGAGGTAGCCTTGTGATATCATCGGGATCTCAAAAGTTCTAATTTGATTTCGCCGCAAATATCAGTCTGAAACCGTTTATTGGACTACTACTGTATAGCCTACCTTCATCTCAACCAATCAGAATGTGTAACATCAGCGAGATCGCAGAAAGAAACGGTGTAATAATATAAACAGACAACATGCAAGTTTTATGCAAGATGTTTGTAAGCCAAATCTTCATGTAACGGCTACTTTTTCTAACAAAGTTATATTTATATCAACGGGGCTAGGTAAGGAAATCTCAAAAAATGCCTAGTAAAATACATATTCTCCAGTGCTGTAAGTGTTGTATGTTCGTCTTTCAATTAAGTCTGCCGTAGGTCGGATTTGACAGAGCTATATGAAAATGAAAGAAAGCTAGATTTAAAATATGTAAATCAACAATCAGGGAAATTGGTCTGATTGGTCAGAATATAAATGTTATCGACCAGAGCAGATATTCTCACACAGCTTTTCACACACTGGGAGATATGGCATTTTTAACAAATGTAGTTACAACACCTTAAAGTTATATACTGCATTTTTGATAAAAACTGCAGCGGTTGCAGCCCTAACCTAAGCGCAGTCATTATAAATAGCTTGTAATGGTGGAGTTGTCAATCAGAAGATGTACGTTGATGTCGTCATCTTAGGAACCGCTTCGGCTGGCAGCTGATTGCCTGACAAACGCTTTTGAATGAACGGCTTCCTGGCTGATATTCATGCTCGCGAGAACAGGATGGTTTGACGGGGGCAAGAGAAGCGGACAGGACACAAAGAAACCAAGCGACGGGCAATCAATATCTCTCTCTGTTTTGTTCAAATACATCCCCCCTCCCCCATACGCCATAACTCAGTCACAGGCACGCCAATACGCACGCCCAGTAAATAGTGCCTGTGACAGTTACACGGGCCCTTTTAGAGAGATGGAGAGAGAGAGAAAGAGAGAGGAAAAAACAGAGAGAAAGAGAGAGAGAGGGGGGGGGGGAGAGGGGACATGGAAAGATAAATCATTGAGGGAGTGGGAATTAGAGAGAGGAATAAGACTACCTTAAAAGGACAGAAGCTACCTTTAGATGGTGACACACACACACACACACACACACACACACACACACTGAGGGCGATACACCAAGTGAATATCTCTGTTGAATGCCATGTCTGTTTGGTGGAAACAGACTATAAGTGTGCACGCATGTGTGTGTGAGTGCACGTTCTGCTTAGGCTGGCAGTCTGAGGGATTTGCCGCTCCCAGCAGCATAGCATAGCATAGCATAGCATAGCATAGCATAGCATAGCATAACATAGCATAGCATAGCATAGCAGGGCAGAGTTGGGCCAGTGTGTGCGGGGTGGGTGTAAGGAATATAGAGATGCGTGAAGAGATAATATTTGCCCATTACACACTCACACACATGCATATACAACATCCACCCTCCCCCAGCCCTGACCCTACAATTATATGTAGCTTAAAGTCATTTTGGCAGGAAGAAACACAAACACCCTCCGTTTCCCCTCTCTCTCTCTCTCTCTCTCTCTCTCTCTCTCGCTTTCTCTTTCTCTCTCTCTCTCCCTCTCTCTCCCTGCAAGTCTCTTTCGTTGTAGCTGTATTTTCAGTAATACTACATTTGTAATTTTTGCTGCGTTGTTTTTGTTTTAATATAAACAGAGGGAACATCTGTAGATGGCCTGGCCTTGAAAATAAAACCCAGACAGATAGCATGTTAGCACTGTTGATGCTGACAGTAAACGCTGAGGCATTGCTAATGAGCTGTTGTGTGTGAAAAGGCGGCATGGTTTGTGCTGACAAGCGGCTCCACTCTCCTCTGTGCACCCATTTTCTGCCAAGCACCCTCCACCTTTGTTTTCTATTTTCTTCCCCCGTGTTTGGTCTTGTTTTCTGTTTCTCATTCTCTGTGCAGCCAGAGAAGCCTAGATTTCTGCCTCTCTGTGAATTGGCCATGGGTGATTGCAGGATCCATTAGGTGGTTATTTTCAAACACTTAACCGCGGGTCGTAGCGCACCTCTGTTGCTGAGATTAAAATGGAGGCTTTTCGCAGTCACACACACACTTATACTGTCCCTTTTCGTTTGACTTTTTCTCTTGCTTATTATGTATCACCCTCTTACTTAAACACACACACACACACACACACACACACACACAGAGGCCAGAAAGCCCAGCTAAGACAAAGCCCAGCAGCTGCAGTCTGAAACACAGCAAAGAAAGACAGAGAGAGAGAGAGAGAGAGAGAGAGAGAGAGAGAGAGAGAGAGAGAGAGAGAGAGAGAGAGGGCTGTGGGGGAACAAACA